>JAECUM010002445.1:0-127101 GCA_016617855.1 Megalonaias nervosa
CTTTTACTTATATTTTTAATAAAATCAAAGATGTCACCGTTATAAAATTTAACTTTTCTATCTCGTGGAAATATCGTTACAGCGTTAGTCCATGCATGTGCATTATGATCAACGATTGTTATAGGGTTTCCATTTTTTATATATTTTGGTTCGTATAATATCTCTCCGGTTAGTGTTTTTACTGTTATTGGAAATCTTAATAGCTTTTCTAGTTCAGCAACATCCTTAATAGATGCACCAGCATCTTTAACGGACTCTGCCCATTTGTTTATTTTTTTACGTCTTAAATCAGTTAAGCCATTACCACGTATCGCATTTGTAAAATGTTCTGTAACTCGTTCAGCTACGCAGTTTATTCTTGATATTTTCATCGGTTTCAGATCTGCAACATTAGGTTTATCATTCAACGGAAATATTCCATATACAACTGCAGTTGCTGGATAACTCTGTATATAATAGGGTTTATCAATGCCAGTAAGTATTCCGGGCTTAGATTTATTACTTAAAAGAACAATATTACCCCGGGCTGCACACGGACTGGATCACGCTTATCACGAATAATCCAAATATCTTCTTCTGTATTTACAATAAATTTTATTAAAATAAAATATTTTTGATTATCAAGGTGATTAATAATTACTTTTCCTCGTTTGTCATTCATCATATTAGTAACATTTCCAGCTCTGAATGTGGACCATGCATGAACTGCACCATCGTCACGAAATTCCTTTTTTGCTTCACGAATACGTTCGATTACCATTAATGCCAGATCCTGCATCGAAATACTAAGTTTATATTCTGATAGCCTGTCAAGGTCAAATCTAGCAGGGGAAGGTTCAATAACGGATAATTCCTCCATATTATAATTAGGGCAAGTATATATTTAATTGAACATTAATCTTTTGTATATGCTTGAAACACAAAACAAATGTGCTTGGCTTAAAATTGGATATACTTCTACTTGTAATAAATCGTGTGTGAACAAATACTGCGGAAATCATGCACAGAGTATCAAAAATGGTAGTACAGGACCAATACCGTGTGTGAAATGCGGTGTTGGAGTAAGAGGAAAAACTCAATTGTGTCTAAAATGTGGCGGAAAAAAATACAGAGAACTAAAACGATATTATGACAAAAAAATAACACTGACTCTCCTATAAAGACAGAAGAAGATTATCTGGTTAGATTTCAAAACAATGATTTAGACAAATAATATTATATATATAATGGAGCAAAATGAGTTTGTGTCACATCCAATCTTTACCAATTATGAAGCATCTCGAGAAGGTGTAATCAGACACTGCAGATTGAAAAAACCAGTAGCTAGTATTAATAATACTGGTTATCTTGTGTTTACTGTTAATGGCAAGAAAAATTATTTATCAAGTAGATTCATATTCGAATGTTTTTTTGGAATAATCAAAGATGGATATGTGGTTGACCACATCAACGGCAATAAGCTTGATAACTCACTTGGAAATCTACGAATTACTACACAGAGTCAAAATTGTAAACCCGGAAACACTGGTGGCGCACGATTTGCAAGATCTGTTAAATCTATAAATGTAGATGGTGAAGAAATTGTGTTCAAGTCAATTAATTCTGCTGCCAAATATTTTGACATAGTACCACAATCAGTACAACGTGTCGCAGAAAATATACAAAAATCTGATTTTTCGAAAATATATAATCAGCGGATAGTATTTGAATATGTCTAACTCTCTATTCTTACAAAAACAAATAGTTCGACTCTGTTAATTTTCCCAAGGATTTTGTTTAGCCATAATTACAGTCACTGACTCTGTCAGGGGTTCATCTTCATCGCTCTCAGCGTCATTATCATTTTTTACAGAATCAGATAGCATAATCTTTCTTAATTGCATTACACGATTATCCACAATCTTTTTTCTTTCGTACTCGTGAGACAGTTCGGATTTAATATTTTCGATAGAACGTGCATGAGGTGCAAATAGCTTTATTTGATTGTCGTTTACCATGGCTAGTGATTCAAGCATAGATTGATAAATTAATTTTATGAATCTGTAGTTTGAAGATAATGTATATTTATTATCAAATTTTCTTTGTTGCAGTAATTCAAAATCGCACATAATTTTCTGAGGGTCGAGATTATCAGATATTTTTATTCCGTTATGTTTTAGTGTTTTAATAGCACAGATAATATCATTGATGTTTTCATGGTTCATTTTATATATATATATATATATATATATATATATATATATTTAATATAAAAAATATTAGCTCCCATGACTTTTTTTTTGTTTTGTCAGGGAGCTGTTTTGTTTGTGATATATGGTTATGAAATATATACAGATGGTTTATGATTTTGATTTTGAACTGCACAAACATAAACTTATCCTAATGATTGTATGGTTATGAAATATATACAGATGGTTTATGATTTTGGACTGCACAAACATAAACTTATCCTAATGATTATATGAACATGAATATATACAAATGGTGATGACGGGGGAATCTTGTCTACGTCCAACAAATTTTGTACACTCTCCCCCCATACAAAACCCCGGGAGTGTAAAACGTACACCCCTCAAGGGTGTATGATAGGAGAGTGTATTTTGTCTGTTGTCGATATCGAGGAAATTCTCCGGGTTCCCCCAATTAGATAAGCGTCAGTCGCAAATGCAAGATAATATCTTTAGCATTTTTGGAGACTCGAACACGCGAGAGTCTGTAGAGCTTCGATCTACGTCAAACCGTCTTACCATTTCGGCCATCGTTCTCTTATCAATAATATAGTTAAATTTAAGTATATATATAATATTTACGCTGTCTCACAGAACTTGTATTACTAATAGAATGTAGAATTGTACTTCAGTTTTTCAAAATTCATAAAATAATTTTGCACGCATAAAGTTATAGTTCGTTAAGGTAACAGACAGACGGACTAATATACGCTATACACGTACATACAACTGGGTTTGTACAGGTAACGTAGTAAGGGAAATAATCGTTCAATTTACTGCAGAGAGATAGCCGAGTTATCTCGCTTTATTATATATACAATTGCTTTAATCATAGAAAATTGATTATGGATTTACTCATCAGATTATGCCCTGATTAAATAATCAGACGTTCTATGAGCGTACATATAGGTTTATATTAAGAGATTCGTTCCTCGTGTCCAGAATTCTATTATTTTGGTCTGTAAGTTTGAAATTTATTCTTGTCAGAAATGGATTATGAACTCGCAGGTAAACGGGATTAATTGGTTCTGCCACAATTAGCCAGCCTGGTGGAACAATCGGGCTAAAACTGAATAATATGTACCCTTGCTCCGCAGTGCCACTGCGGTGGTTAGATTTAGAAAGATCTACCTGATAGCTACCTTCAATAACATCACATACCAGATTGATTGCAATTGTTGTTGTTATGTTTACAATGCCTGGCGATATATGTCTTCCGGCACCAAAGGGGTTGTTATTGTGTTTTAATATAACCGGTGGTGGGGCTATTTTTCTCCACGATTCAATTACTCCCGGATAATATTCTTCAATAAGATTACTTAATGATTTCTTCATTTCAGCGTTATTTAAATCTGGTATAACAAATGTTTGTAAATCTTTTTCTGTTATTTTATAATGATCAAGAAATAATTGCCTCAGTTCTGGAGTTAAGTAAATACTATCGAGTTTAGTCGCAACGTTTATAATACTTCGATTGGCGATGTATAAATCGAATAAGATCCCATTTAAATGTTTTATTGACTCGATTATTTGCTGCTTTACACTTTCATTATAATGTTGTGATAATGAAATAAGTAAATTTCTTAAATCATTAAACGTTTTATCGTATTCGGGTTTAAGAGTATCTAAAAACTGTTTAATAAATTCTACATCAACAATAGTTTGTTGCCTCCCTCTCTCTGTAATGATAGCATTAAATGCTGATCTAGCTATCTTGGGAATTCTTTTACCGTAAAAATCGGTAAAGTAGTATATATCGTCGTTTGGATCAAATTCAAATAATATACGAATCCATGGATATTCTTCTCGATATTCTGGATTTTTAATGAATTTTTCTTCACTCGTTTTAAATTCTTCTAGTTTTGGTTCTGAAACTCCATTATAAACAGGTGCGACTTCAGGCCATCCTAACACTGATCTAATCGAACTTTGATAAATATCTACGAGGTAATCAGGAGAATTTATTTCAATCACCGCTGATAATGTTGGTTCATAAACAGTAATCGCTATTTTAGATTCTTTCCCTGTGATAGATTTAATTCTGCGTTGGAACTCATCATTAATCTCGTCTATCTGATAACTGCCCGTTGTAATTCCAACAACTTGCCAATCAGGACTTCCATCCAGTTTATTCTTATTCGCAAATACCAGTGAATTATTTGCTGTTTGTCCACCAAACGGTTTTGACCTGATATTAGGCCAGCTATGATAAACTCGTAATTGTGCTAGCGCTATTTCCTTTGCTGGAATTGCGGTCGGAAAATTAACGCTAAATTCAGGATTGGTTGAACTTAATGATATCATAGTAGTTTTTGACGGCGTTGTATTAGCTACGATCTGCTGAAGTAATTCTAACGATGACATTATTATTATCGTTATTATTTAATTCTCCATCTTTCCGTTATTATCACTAGAGAACGCATCGCGTTCCACTATGAACGCTTCATCGTAGGTTTTCATTATCATTACGAACTCCTCATCGGATATTTTACCATCACCGAGATACGCTGAAATATACGAGCATAATTTAGTGTATGCGGCTGTTGCTGTGTGTAATTTCATTATATACTCGTTTAGTTTATTATTCGTACACGTAGATATTTTCTTAGCGATAATACTGAAAATACCTGCGCATGTTGTTGCCGTTGAGACTATAATCGTTACAACTGCAGGCGCTGTCATCGTTATCGTTGATAATAATAATCCACTTCCAGCAATAACAGCAGAAACCGAGTATACCATTATATCAATAACAACCATACGACGACGATATTTTTTTTTACCTTTATCGTGTAATCGTCGATGATATTTTTTAGTTTAGTTTGACACTCACATACTTGAGCGTATCTGTGACGTTGAACGTCGATAAATGATTCTTGATTCATTATACTTATTTAAGTAACTAATTCGGGAGTTTCAGCCACAAACTCAATACACCACCAATAAGTCGCTGCGGTTAACTTTTTATCATTCGCTATTAGCATAAACGTTTCTTCAGTATCTTTATTTAACACTATAGACACAATTCCAGAAAAATCATCGGTTGAATGACGCCATGGAAAAGTGGTAAATATACTGAATTTTGCACTACTAAATACAGATAATCTGTATACACCAGTAACCTCTGCAGTGTGTTTAAAAGTGTTATTTTCCTGCGACCATGTTGCCTTTCCTGATGCGACTGTGTACACGATATTAATGATCTGCTTGTGAGGAATTTTAACGAGATTAGTTTTTGAATAATATTAGGAATACCACTAATGATATCGTTGAGTCTTGCGTTAATGTCAGCGAGATTAATAATAACATTTGGTGGAGTTCCAAAAAAGTCATTAATAGATCTGTGTACATTTCTATGAAAATTTAGAAATGTTTGTACATGATTAAAATATTCAGTTCTAAATGAAGCAATTCCATCATTAATTGTCGTTAATGAAGTCGTTATTGGAATTTCCCTATCGTCGACGTATTTCTTCGTTGCAGCGTCAAAATCTGTTTCTGGTGTTCTGAGATTATTAATACCATTATTATTCATGTCGAGAAATGCGCGCATTATACCACCGCGCACTGACACGTATTTGGATTCTTGATCATCGACGTATTTTTTTGTTGCTGCGTCTGTATCTGCGATTGGATCTCCAATATACGTAATTTTTCTTCCTGACATAATAACATCACCGGTAAATACATCACCAGTTTTCTTAACGTAATCGTTAACCGACTTACCGGAATCCTGTATTTTACCATGATCAGTGAAAGTAACGACATTATTAACAACCGCGTTGGGAATTCGTACAAGTACATCTAGTAGTTGTATGTTACTCTTTTTTAATCGTCCTTGTTTATCCTGAAAAACGACGACTTCATTTTGATCCACACTCGTGATATTTAATAAATCATCGATTTCATTTCTGAGCTGATCAATGGTTGCATATTTAGATAAATCGATCTTCTGAGCTCTACCTGAGGATCTTCCGTAAATATCTACCATTATATTTACTGATATCAGTTTAAGTACTATGACGTAGTGTAGTGAACGCGTGTACGACTTTATGAGGCGGTGCTGTTGATTTTGATACAGCATTAAGCATAGCGAGGGTTTCACGGCCGCATATTGGAGGATCAGTTATTTTTTGTGTCGGTAGCGTTGAATACCAGATTGGAGCAGTATTATTGCTAACGTAATGAAGAAATTCTTTCGGTGGTGCTAATCCATACGAATCGAAATAAATAATTCCACGCGGATCAATTGCATATGCGACCCAGTGCGTGCCTGGGCCAGAATTTTTATCGAGATTAATAATACCGGTTTCATGTTGCATTGTAACGGTAGGTAATTGATCGCGCATAAAAACACCTCTAAAATTTTTTATTTTTAATTGCTTAGCAGCATTAAGTAAATCAAAATTGGACATGGGTGTTATTAGTAAACTGTCCCTGGTAATCTTAGACCCTTTCCGTACCAGTGTGCAGTCCCTGGTAATCTTAGACCCTTTCCTTTTTTTTTGATTCCTTTTCCGGTTGCTTTCTTTAACGCCATTCCAGCAGCTGTTCCAACAGCACCTAGCGCAGCTGCCTTTGCAACAGCTGGGGCTGCAGCTGCTATTAATGCTGGTATTGCTGCGAGAAGTGGAAAAATACCACCCGTTTTAGCGATGTCTTTGATGGCGCCCGCAGAAAGATTAAGTTTGACGCCTTTATTTGATTTTTTAGCGTCGTTGAAGTTTTTAAACTGACGCTCGGTCAACGATAGTTTATTTGCACCGGTCATCTGTTCTCGTTTTAGCGATATTTTTATTCCACAGTTATTTTTTGATGCTGATTGCAGCCTTTTAATCTGACCAGGAGTCAGACTCACACTAACGTGATGATATGACATTTATAATATTATGAACGATCTAATTACATGTTTAGAAAATATTTTACATATTTTCTACTGGAGCATCAATAACTCTCATTCGTCCACCAACACCTTCGAGTAACATCGATTTGTCGCTGAGTATAGCGGCTATTGCTCTGTAATTAGGGATATCTACAATGTTTCTATTAACGCGAGCTCGAAAATGTATATCTACAACAGATTGTCTGGTTAAATCTAAATGTTCTAGTGAAAAGTAATAAATCGGATACAGCGTTGTAAAATCTAACTGCGATATTTGTAAACCAGTATCAATATTTTGATCACGACCCATGAACGACATTAATCGATGATATGCACGTGCTACATGGTTTTGATCGAAATTCAGTAATATATCTTCGGATGGTTCTTGATGTCCATTTATCCTTAATGAAACCTCAGAAACGCCGAGTTTATCAAATATCATATTACTTTGTGTTTGATTATTTACTCGTGCAGTATTTTGAAGCGCAATAAATATATGTCGCGGTGCAGAAACACCTTGCTGTGATGTTATTTGCCACGTAAATAAACCATTAATATTACTCTGGATAACATCTGTGGTCATCGTTAACCATGATAACGTTGATTTACCACCTTGACTCATAAAAGATAGTAACCGGTCTTCTTCAGATATTGTTGGAGTCATCACTGGCATCCACAAGGAAAGTTTTGTTAGTATTACTTTACCATGAAGTGCTCTGGTTGCATTATCATCAACTCCCTCAACATGCCACATTGCATCATTATCATCGCCTTTTCGCACAAGTACAACCGTATGTTTGGCTCCAAAAATGACTTTTCTGACATTTCTGCAGAATCCAAAAATATGTGACAGTGGAATCGCACATGAAAATGTTTTTCTATTACCTTTCAACATTGATCGACGCGCTGCAAATCCTAAGTTGAAATCTGGATTTGGAAAAGATAGATCTTCAATAGCAGCAGCAACAGGAGGAACAGCTCGATTATTGGGTTGTCGAGTAATCTGATTTCTATTGTCAGGGTGGTCAGAAGTATCTTTTGAGAACATCATTGATGGACCAGCTGATCTTGAGTAATCGTCGCTGTATCTCGCAAGACCAAGTATTGTTGTAGCAACATCAACGTCTTTCTGGATTGATTCAATATTTTTCCGTCAATCATGTACGTAGCGCTATCAAATAACGCCATAATACCATTATTAACAAAACCAGTTATATCCCCAACGGCGTATTCGGTATTATCTGTCTTTATAATTTCACCTTCCACTTCGATAAATGCTTCAGCGGGTAAGAAATATCTACTTGTATCCTGAACCTGTAATTCAATTCTCCCACGCTGATCTGGAATTCGTTCGTCGTAAGAATAATACTGATAATCGCGCACAGACTCATCTTTGAGAACTGGTGCATCCATGTCAATCGCGGGGTCAGATATGCGCTTAAACATCTTTATTATTATCGTCTTCGTCTAACTCGAAGACCACTACCTGCTATCAGACTAGCGGTTATATTTTTTTCTTTTTCCGACATCGGGATATCAGCTAACTCCGCTAGTTTTTGATTAGCTGCTTGATTTATTATTTTACTGACATTTGCTGGCATCACTTCAGTGCTAGGTAATTTCACAGGTCGAGTCGGTCTGCGTATTAATCGTGATAGTCTATCTTTAATTGCTGAGAATGCTTTGCTAGCGAGATTACCAATAGCGCCTATACCCTTTTCACGAACAACATCAATAGCTTTCATTCCTAGTTGCTTTGCAATCGGTATTGCTTTTGGGGCTATCCTTCTAAACAGACCCTGAACAACATCACCTAATCCATCTCCGTAGGTTGCTCTGTATACTGGTAATCGAGAGTTTATTACCCTGACCATGGTAGGTCCACGTTGAGTACCATGAACGATCATTGTTATTATTAAGTGATTTTATCACTAATTACATACTTAGTCACTATAATAATCATAAGTGACATCGTCACTGATTTCATTAATAAGAGATCGATATACATTAATATCCATGATGCCGCCACTAAATAATCGTTTGCAAATATCAGCTGCTTCATTAATTATTTCTGGGGAATTATTACCAGCTCGTTTTCCTCCGATGAGAATTTCTAGTCGATCAACATCAGCAAGGACATTATTGGGGCAAGTAATAAGACCACTTCCTAGACCACTTCCAGTCGCGCCAGGATCTTGATATTCTTCTTCTTCACTTGGTTTCGGTGGTTTCTTTTTACTTGGTTTCGGTGGTGTTTTTTGTGGTTCTGGATAATCACGAAGTGATTGTTCAAATGATTTTGATGCTTTTCGTTGTTCTCGTAATCGTTTTATTCTTTCTTGTTGTTCTTGTTTTCGTTGTTCTAGTTGTTGTATCTTTTGTTTTAGTCGTTGTACTCCTTGTGGCGATGATGGTGTCTTTGGTGATGATTCAAATTGTGGTGGTGGTAATTCAAATTGTGGTGGTGGTAATTCAAATTGTGGTGGTTGTGATGATTCAAATTGTGGTGGTGATCGTTTACCTTGTTCAACCTCTTCTATATATCTATGTATATCCTCATCAAATCTGTTAAAATTCATAATATCTTCATTAGATCTGATTTCTGGAATACCAGTAGCGACACGATATACATCTCTGATCCAATTGGCAGAGCTTAATGATTTAATATATTCTGGTTTTACATATTTTTTTCTTTTATAATATCCATACGCGGCAATATCAAATAATTGGATTGGATCCCTGATAGCAGCAATACCTTCAGATGTAAATTTATCTATTATCTTAGTTCTGGTTCTTGGTGGTTGTGGTGGTGGTTGAGCTGCTTGTGGTGGTGGTTGAGCAGCTTGAATACGACCAGCAATATCAGCAGATAATGTTTCAAGAGCTCGTTGTGTTGCCTCAGTTGCTGTAACAATTTTCTTTGTTGGTTCGACAATCGGTTTAAATAATTTTTCTGTACCCTCTGTAAATTCCACCTGAGACTCCTGACGCGATTGTAGTTGTTGTTTAACAGAATCACGAACGGGTAGATATTTTTTAATTTAGCTGAGTGTGGTTCTCCAATACTCATTATTGATAATATCTATATGTCTGTTTAATTTATAGCAGCAGAGAGGGTGAATGACATACGCACGTGACCAGATTGTGAAAAAATCTTGTCAATTAAAGAAGTTTTCATTATTAAGGCAAAAATGTTTTTTTTCTTCAGGGAACCCTTAATTTTCAAAAATAAGGTCTCTACAAAGTTGTAGGGTCCACCCTCTCTGCTGCTAATGATTAACCCACGAGTCATATTTGCAATACAATCAAATCGAAGCTCGCCAGCTGCTTCTGCTCAACTGGACATTCAGTCGAATCCCTCGAAATATTAGGGATCTAGTCTAACGAAAGATGCACAAATATAGACCGCTCTGATAAACCACAGGAGTCTGCAGTTTTATCACTAAAGCACGACGAAATTTCTGACACATGAAATCACCTTATCGATATTATAAATTAACACAAGGAATGCAAGCGTGACCACAACCCTCCGCTCGATTCGACTTTTCTCACGCGTCTTTTATCGCTTCAGAATTGCAAGAAGACTGAAAAACTATACATATCCATTCAAAAAACAGTAACGTACCTATGCATCACTCTCGGACGACCATCGCATGAATCAATCAGGCGAATTAACCTTTATTTTCACCATTACGGTCACAAACCCTGTCAAACAGAACTCATTGCAGGAAGTAGCCCATTTCTACCAGTTTCTACCCTGCAGCAAATATGCGTTAGGGTCTAATAATCGTTCCGAACACGGCGCAGAATCGGTTCTCTTTTAATGCTAGGGAAATTTAATAATGCGGACTCCGTCAATTAGTTGAATTTGCTCAGAATAATGAATGCATCATGAAAATGTTATTTACAGTATTATATTACTACTATTTTCAAAAGTTCTGTTTGATCGGACGCTATGTGACTTTTCGTTTCAGGTACTCAGTGGAGTAACTGGTGCCTTCTTGGGTGCATGGCCGCAACAGTTCCTTTACTGGCCCTCTTCAAGGACAAGTATAAAAGAATGGACGTCGATTTTGCCATAATAGAAGAAAGGCATGTTACAGACATACAGAAAGACCAGCTTTAATTTCGTTATGCATGGAAGAAAACATAAATAGCATAATTATAAATGGTTCTACAGATACCTCTTAATATATAGAGCCGTTGTTTGTTATGTTTAAAGAAAAATTACGGTTTATTAATAGTGTCAAACACAACTGAAACATATGGGCATTCATTTTTCATCGCGTGTATCAGAATTTTCTAACGCGATCTGTCTGGTGTGATCGTTTTACTATTCAAATAAGAGAAAAGCTCTTGTATTTTCATATTTCGATCTCACCAGTGTAAAGTAAGTTACAGAAACTAAAAAAATGGCCGAAAGATCATTTGCTGCTTGTTGTTACAACTTTTAACAAATTTTGGCACACTTTTGGAAATATCATGCCAGTAAAATATGAACTAAGTGCCTTTCCCCGAGGACACAATGAGATAGCCGAACCGGGCTCGTCTGGACGGTATCAAACCCACGATCCTTGAATTACAAGTCCGACGCTGTATCAAATGAGCTACCGTGGCACCTAACTCCACCAAAGAATGAAACTGTACATATCCGTCAGAAAAAATATATGTCTGTATGTATGTATGTATGTATGTATGTATGTATGTATGTATGTATGTATGTGTATGCATATAAATTTGTGTCGGTTCATTATCTCCTTGAATTCTTCGTCACTACATCTTACTGGATATATACACAATGATATTGTGTTTTGCAGGCCATGTTCTGGCTGTGGATTGTTACGTATATGTAATTTAATTACTTGTGTGTTAGTTTTAAATTTTTTATTTTATTTTTATTTCATGACATGTTATTGTAATGATAACTTCATTCACTGGATTTGACATTTTTTCGGAAAATTCAGTTCAGTTCAGTAAATAACCAGTATTGTTACATTGTGTGTTTAGCTGACCTAATTCCTGACCTTGATTCAGAATTGGTAAACAACTTTCTTTTATTTCTTTCTCAGAGTGAAATCATTGGTCGTAATCAAGGTCATGCTTGGCTTGCGCATTAATTATATGTAAACAACATTTTTTATTTTTATTTAATCATATAGATTCGTCCAGTAGAATCAAATTCGTCCATGGGGTATGTGTCAGCTGGCCTATGGTCTCACTACACCATTCGAAGTAAGTGACCACGTGACCCCACCACGTGATCTAACATTGCGTTTAAAACTAACGATTTATAGTGATTTAATTCAGTCGTAATTCATACCTTCGGGCTCAAAGGTATTATTTTGTGTTGCCAGTTGAATTGAGTTTTTTATTTAAAATAATTTATTTTCCCTGGAGACTTTATCTATTGCTCATCAAAATTCTTGGACAGAGACATTTATTGGAAATTATTCGGAATTCTAAAGCAGGAATATTAATTTTAGTGATTCAACAAGGAACTGTTGACACGACAACAAAACAGGTCATAGAAGACGTCATCGCTTTCCATCTTGGAACTTCATCGGGATTCGAACTTTGATTCAATTAGAACTTTTTAGTCATAGGACTTATATTTTTAAATTCTAGGATTAATTTTTCGATTTAGATTCACAAACGGTAAGTCCTTTTCATATTTTACCTTGTTTTCTAGGGAAATAAATTATTATGTTAACATTTACAAAGCTTGTTGGCTTCACTCTTTTCTTTGTCACTTTTGTACGAGCCTAGACACGTAACAGGATGCTCAGCTTTTTCCGTAACTGTGCTTGAAAATGCACTAGATTTTTTTTTTTTTTGTCCATGCGCTGGTTGTGTTCAATGCTTTGTTAGATGTTTGTTTTCGTGGTTTGTTTGTCCTTTTAGATCCCTTCCTTAAATCGATGGCTATGCCTCGCATTCAAACGTACGTATTGTAAACTATTTTATTGAGTGATTTACAGAAATATTATATTTTCTAGTACTAGTAATCAATTATCGCTAAATAAAATGGGCGACTTCTTTGTCTAAGGAGGTGATTCTTATCATGAATAACTGAAATCTTTATTTACCGCTCCTGATGCACTCTTAAAATCACAAGCAAATCTCAACTCAGGATTTCGTCTATGGAATGAAACTAAAATCGTATTTTCCGATGGCATCATAGCATAATTTGCATTTTCTGTAAGAATGCAAACTATAGCCCAGTCATCACCAACAGGACATGTTGTTATAACCGATTGACATCTGAAAGTGAGTTAGTATAGATGGAAAGGTGGAATCCATTTGCATCTGATTTATCTGCTAAAAGTTACTCTGATTTCGCTGATAACGTCAGAGTATCTATATGATTAGTTCTTGATGTAATATGCTCTTTAAATGGGTGTCAGACAGAAAGAAAATATTTGCAATAAATATCTTTACTAACAGCGAAAGTGGTTGCTTTGTTTATTCAGCAATTTGCGCAAAGAGTAGCATACATACGAAAAGAAAGATACTTGATTTTTACCATCAAGTCATAGATAGATAGATAGATAGATAGATAGATAGATAGATAGATAGATAGATAGATAGGTAGGTAGGTAGGTAGGTAGGTAGGTAGATAGATAGATGATAGATAGATAGATAGATCGTCTCTTCAAGACCTAATAGGCGTGGAAATAAACATCTTTATATGGTTAAGAGTTTTATTAGCACCGAAGCTGAACATTAGTACCTAATTAGCTATTTCTCTATCGACACTTTAAAATTTAATGGATTAGAAATAAAATGTATCGGCGTGAAATCCTGCTTCAAAGATTCAAATAAATTCTTGAGTGATCTGTTAAATAAAAACCAACATGCAAAACAAAAAACAAACAGAAACACATAAGAATGACAAACCATATTTGATTCTGTCAACTATATTTAATGTGCCGATGTTACAAGAGCATGTCAGTATTTAACACGTGCTTCAATCAGAGTTAGGAATAGCAGAGTACAAAGCTTTTGTGGCATATCATCTGTTTCCACCCACTCGACCCCAGTAGTAGTTATATGTGGCAAATGTTGCAAAATATAACACTTGGATGCAATAAGGAATATGGCAGAAGGATTGCTGGGACAAAATGGTTTATGGGTCAGAAGGGTTTCTAGGGACAGAAGTGTTAATGGGGACAAACGAGATGGGTAAGCATCCAGACGGTTGCTGTCGGCTTCTTTTCCATACGTATACATGCTGCTTCTGACCAGTTTGTTATTCAAGTAACAATCCACTTTGCTGAACAACGAAGACATGAAATCATTGACAGGAACTACTCTGGCATCGCCGGCTGGATTACTGGTGTCCGTTTTGAAAACTTTGACCTTCTGGTATAAAATGACTGTTATTCATATGGATGTAATCTTCAGTCTGTCCTTTGATTTCAAATTCTGTGGGTGCTGAGGTAGTTAAAGACGACCCAAAATGAAATTCTACCATTTGGGATTCTTGTATCGTCATCCTAGTAGGTAGCATGGCAAACAGATCGAATTCTAACCTGGAACATTCACAAGAATGTCGGTAGATCATATTTTTTAGTAATCAAATAGGTCCAATTCCCCTGCTGTTCTTCTTTTCTAATTCTTTTTGGAAACGTCCTTATGAGCTTTGAACGGGTTTCGACGTCTCTTTTTGCCGTGTCCTTGCTACGGCCCTGAAGAGGGAATAATGCTATGATCAGAAGCGTGTAGCTTATTTATAGGGGTATCTCGGCGAGCCAAAGGTCTTTTCCAGTTTGAAACAACACAATGTTTCCTGCTCTCACCAATTATTCTTTGGGGTTCTATTAGTCGAAGATGACATTTGGAAGAAAGCGTGCGATAATCGAGTCACCATCGGTTTTAGAAGGAACGCGATGGCAGAATTCACTTTCAAAGGAATGACTCTCTGTAACGGAGTGGCATTTTACTCCACCAAACTGGAGTACACAAACATCGAAATCATTCCTTCCTTAAATTCGATTGGTTCACGAAAATACTTGAAGAATTGCGTGTGGCTCTGGATTTCATTGTCGGGAGCCATAGTAGTTATTCCACCCAAGATAGAAAACAACGCAGTGCAAAAAGTAATGGCCAGGGTTTTTAAATCCCTAAAATAGATTATCAGACTATGATTATTTTTATGGTATTCGATCTTGAGACTTTTGTTGTGTTTGTCCAGGGCTTTGCTAAACTGTTTGTCGAACATAGTGGCAATCGTTTCAACCAGATGTTGAGCATTACAATAATACCCTACAAGAATTCCTAGGGTATAGACAAGCATATGAGGATTGTGGCATGATGGTGTTTTGGAGTCGTGAACTATCGGATCATTTTGTCCAACATTTCTTGCACTTGTTCGTTCAGGATTTCGACCACGAAAGTGTTTCGCTTCTGGAATATGTTCATAACTTGCGGTGAATGAATGATTTCTACCAAAGCTATTTAACAATGCACTTCGCGATCTAATTGCATGACCTGAGGTAATTTGAGACAACATAAGGTGTTTTGGTGAAACACAACCATAGAACCGTTATTAGTAAAGTTAAATAAACTTGGTTTTTTATAATTCGTAATTTGTTCTTTCCGACGAGTCAATTGATGTCAAAGGAGTTTCCAAATGGGAATTTCTAAATATCCAAATGAGGGTTATTGCTGCTGTTGTTGCGATGGTGCCTGGGGTTGCTGACTGAAGTGGTCCACAATTGTTTGTCTCCATGTTGCAAACTCAGATTGGTGATGGTGGTTCCGATGACACAACACACCAAAATGATTTGACAGAAAAAGACGATTTGCGGTTTAGACACTCGTTCTCCACAACACACTCTCAGGGAATGCTTTGTAGTTCTTGAACGTAAAAGGTTCCTTTTAACACATCACCATTCATGTCTTCCAATTCACAGACAGGTGGATGTCGGCCATGCATTCGTCCGGTGACACGAAAAAATTCGGTACTTAGGTAAATAATATTTTTTTCAATTGTGCGTTTAGGTTTTGCAATGTTTATGTACGCAGATGACATTGCCCTCGGGACCCAAAGTCGCTCATTTACTGAGCTTGAGGAGGTACTGGAGGAATTGACGGACTTCTTCAAGAAATGGCGCCTGCAGCCAAGTAGAACAAAGACAGTCTCCAGCGTCTTCCACCTTATCAGTGCAAATGCGAACCGTTCTCAACTATATCGACGTGTTACCGTGTCTGGTCAAAACTTACAATCAGAAAACACGACCGAATACCAACATACCTTGGTGTAACTTGTGACAGATCAGTGACATTCTACAACCACTTGAAGAAAACAGCAGCAGAACTGAGCATTCGAAACAACCTACTACTCAAACTGGCTTGCTCAACTTGGGGCGCTAGTGCTCAGACACTCAAGACCTGAGCACTGGCCCTCTGCTATTCGACAGCGGAGTATTGCGCTCCTGTCTGGGCTAGATCGTTCCATGCCAAATTAATTGACGTCCAGCTCAACACAGCAATGCGCATAATCTCCGGAACACTACGTCCTACTCCTTTACCATGGCTGCCGGTACTCAGCAACATTCTTCCTCCACACCTCTGTCACCAGGAAGCAACTACAGAGGAAAATGTAGTCATAGTGGAAAGGACATAGATAACTTAAGAGATTGTATAGCTTGGAGACGTGTTTAATGGGTGGTCAAAGTCACTACCTTACATTAAACACAAAAACACATAAGACCCAAATGAATAAGTACACAGATAAGACACAAATCAAACTAAGAAATTTGCATATAAATAAGTCAATGTACATTGTCGATTTAAGTGTGCCCTAATTTACTTTTAGTCTTTTACACCATTTAAAGTCTCTAATTTTTCCTCCAGGAATGTCCTTTCATTGGATTCGATGTTGACAACGGTACTTTCACGAACGTGACATGCCTGATATCAATACTGTATTGCTGCGACAACAAACGCAAACTCAGTAACCACCATCAACCTTTGTTTTTCATCTTTCCAAAGAAAGTAAGGGGTTCTGAGCACTGTTATATATATATATATATATATATATATATATATATATATATATATATATATATATATATATAGTAACTCCTGGTACATAATTGCATCTAATTTTTATAATTCTGATTCAAGACTTTAATGTCTACAGAATATCTTTTGTTCAGTCTGGCCTACATGATTTGAGTATAGTATTACATTGGATTTATAACAGATGTTTACGTATGTAGTGACAATTAGCAATAAAAATCTTAAAAATAAGACTTTAAATGGCACCTATAGCGTAGCTTCTCGCAGAGACGGATGGGATATCGGTGTTTCCAGAATAACTCTGTGGCTTCTCATTGGTTGTGCTAGGTCATGTGAATATGATTAATTCGTCGTAAACCAATAGTGTATGCTGTCACGTAGGGTCTATTGCGGAGAAAATTAAGCACTCAGATTCATTTCAATTTTTGGAGCAATTCACACTTATTGTGTTCCTGTTATGATACGAGTCTATGCTCTTAAAATAAGTAACAGAAACGAGCGAAAAGCATCAAGCTTTGTAAAATTCAACAAATAATTTATTTCCTAGCATACAAAGTGAAAATGTAATAAAAAGGAACTTCGGTTTTACGAATTAAATCCCAAAATAATCCAAGAATTACAGACGCAAGTCCTAATAATTTAAAGTCCTGAAAAAATTTAGAAGTCGAATTTAACTCCGAAACTGAAGGTAATGATGTGCCTGTGGTAGCTCAGAGAGTGTTGATGTGCCAACAGCCTTTTCTTGAATCACAATAATATGATTCCAATGTCTTAATTCTCTATAAAATTCTTTCACGAAGAGCACTTTTGTATTCCCAGAGAAAATGCTCACATGGATACAATTATTTGAAGAAATAAATTTCCCCTTACTTGATATAACATATACTATAACTTGATTAAAGCACAAATGAAACATCCTATCAGTTGCAAGATTATGTGGTCTTTTACTTGACCTCCGGTCACAATTAACATTTTCTGAAAACAATTCTCTTAATGGAACATGACCTTTTAGAATAATCCTGACGTTTACAAAATAGAAATATTTTTTATTATTAGAAACCTATTACTAAATGTAACAGTTTATAAAGTGGACAATGTCAAATACACCAAAAACTATACCTAGACCCAAATGAACATATTTACTTATATTGATAATAATAATTGATTTTAAACCCATACACATAGAGAATGATTCAAATATATATTACTTGTTTACATAATAAAATATAAATAAAAAAGTCAATTCAGGTCAAGCAGAAAATGAAGTCAATTTTTGGATAAGGTCAAGTCCAACATACAATGTTACATTACAATAGCATATGATGAAATTATAAAACAATTCAAAAAAGAACCTATCGAACATTGTAAATTAAATATACATTACACTAGCCCTTATAAAGAAAAACACATTGAGGCAACAAAGCTCTTTTTACTATTAGTCAAATATACATATAATAAAAAAATTACATAATATAAAATCATATTAATTACACTATGTATACATGCAACAATATGCAACAATATATATCTATATACATGAAAGCGCATCTGCTATTGAATTACAAAGCCAAACAGTCCTTCTCCATTGTGAACAATTTCTCTGGTGCTTATTTAATTTCTTAGAAAAATAGCAGACTGGATGATGCACACCATTTTTTTTTTCTTGAATCAATACTGCTCCAACCCCAACATCACTTGAATCAACAAACAATTTAAGTGATTGACTGACATTTGGAGCTAATAGAACTGGTAAACCCTCAAGTATAGCCTTTAACTTATCAAAAACCTTCTGACATCTTTCAGGCTAAAGAATCTTGGTTTTCTTCCTCAATACATTAGTCAGAGGTTAAGCAGTTATAGAAACATTGGAACAAAATTTCCGATAGTATCTAGCCACAACCCAATATCTCATCAGTTACTTTTTACTGACAAGCACAGGAAATTCGGAGATAGACTTTACCTTAGCATTTATAGGTTTAACTTGTCCATGTCCTACGATATGACCTAGAAATGTTAAACAAACACGGCAAAACTCACTTTTAGATAAATTGTTGAATCTGTTAAAACGTTTCCAAATTGTCGCTAAATGATCTTTCCATGTGACGTTGTAAATGATATCATCGAATTAATCATCACAATTATCTAGACCAAATTTAATCATGTTCATTAAACGTTGAAAAGTACTTAGTGTACCTTTCATCCCAAACGGCATCACTTTATATTGATTAAGTCTATCTAGAACCACGAATGCCGAAATTTCCTTTGCCCATTCCGTCAGTGGAATTTGCCAAAATTCATTCAGAAGGTCAAATTTGGTAAATACTTTGCATTTCCAATTTTATCAATGCAGTCATCGATTATTGATAATGGAAATGAATCTGTTTTAGTCACACGGTTCACCTTTCTATAGTAAGTGTACATGCGGAAAGTATTATCTGCTTTCGGAACAAGTATACATGGTAAAGTCCAGTCACTTTTACTCCGTTCTATGAAATCATTCTCCAGCAAATACTGAATTTCCTTTTTCAACATTCCTGTTTGAGAGGGTTCATCCTGTAGGGATGTTGTCTTACAGGTGTGGAATTTACAATTTCAACGTAATGGTAGATTCTATTTGTTCCTGTATGAACATCTGGAAATAGGTGCTCATATTCAAGCAATAACTGTTTTAGTTCATTATTTCCTTGTTGCTGCAAATGCGAAAGTTTCTCGTCCAGATTCTGCACAATCTCTGAATTCTGACGATTTATTACTCCAAAGTTAATAATGTCCGATTGCATTCCATCACTTAAATCCTCACTCTGTGAGAAAGGTACAACTAAAATAATTGCATGATTAACCTGGTCATCTCTATCAATATACTCCTTTAACATATTTACATCCTACGAGTACTAATATTATAATTTGACTCACTCATTTTTTTCTTAACTCACTCATTTTCTTTTTAACTTTATCAGGACCATAATACCTTATCTGAAGAAAACTTTGAAGAATGAGCAGGAGAACTACATCACAAGACTGAAAAGTTCTCAACATTGTAGTTCTGTCAAGCCATAGTTTCACTTGACTTAAATTGCTGTATGCCTATTTCGTGCATAACTTGCTGGAATATTCCTGACATAAAATGCGACCCTTTATCAGATTAGACAGATTTGGGAGGTCATATTGAGTATAAAAAACTTTATCAAAGCTTTTACTATTGTTTTAGTTTCAATATTCCTCAAATGAATTGTCTCTGGGAATCTTCTAGAAGCACGCATTACAGTCAACAAGCATCGGTTGCCTGACTTGGTCTTTGGTGAGGAACCGACACAAATCTACCACTATTCTGCTAAATGGTTTGTCAAATGCAGAAATAGATTGCTGATGAGCATAGATATCTCATTATGTTTTCCTATCATTTGACAAGTGTGACAAGATCTGTAGTATTTACAAACATTATCTTTAATTTTTGACCAATAAAAGTGATTCAAGGTCTTGTGAAAAGTCTTTTTGATCACTAAAAGACGAGCCAAATGAGTTTCATAGGCCCAACTAAGAATTTCCTGTCTGTTCGATTTTGGAACTACAACGTGATAGTTCAACGACTGCTCGTCATTAGCAGGTACCTCGGGTGGTCTCCATTTTCTCATGATGACCTCATTTTAACAAAAAAAGAAATAGGTACTTCTGTGACTTTAGTTTCACTAATGACCGACTAAAACAAACAGGTGATCTCAGGATCTTTTTCCTGTTCGACGAAAACTGATTGTCTTTTGTCGTCCTGGTTAGAATAAAGAGAATGAGTAGTTCAAAGAGGGTCACTGTGATTTGTACCTTATGATTGATGTAAACGAGTAGAAACGTGTCCTCATCAAAAGCCCGATAATACATGTATCATCTAAAGGAATACTTTTCTGATCAGCATCATTCCCAAGAGCTTTATTTGCCATAGCTCTAGTAACTGCACAAGCTGGGCATAAATCAGGGATTTAATTTTCAATAGGATCATCTTTCTGTTCCAAACAATTCTTGTCAGTTACAAGTGGATCAACCGCAATATTATCTTCAGCGAGGTCATTGCCAAGTAATAAATGAATATCATTGTCACAGGTCCTGAGACTAAGTCTGATGCCAAATGTACACGGAGTGGAACATTAACAGAGCCGCACTCTTCGCCCTGAATAAGAACACTTTCATTAGCAAAGTAATTGTCAGAAGAAGACAAAGCACCTGATAATAAAAGACTGAGTATCTCCTATCCTGTTTCCCTTAAATGTTTAATAAGGTATCATTGACACAATCACTAAGTGTTACGGGACCTTTCGACTTGAATGGCTCATAATTCTCGATAATAAAATCAGACTGGGATTTGTTTGACCCAACAAATGTACTGCTTTCAGTACATGACTGTGATCTTGACCTCTTAGAAATAAGAGCATTTGGAAAGGTACTGCATTTATTATGTTGCTTATTTTTCAGTCTGTAGCAATTAAAAATAACTTGTCCTATCTTCTTGCAATAGGTGCTCGTAGAAAGAGATAAGAATTTCTGATCAGCCTTAAGCTGTGCCAGTTTGAGATTTGGATGTGCTGGCATGAGATTGGAAGATTTACTCAGAAATGAAACTTGGTGAGTTAAGGAATAATCGTCAGCTGTACGAGCAACATTTTCTAAAGTTTCGACCTTTTGCCCATCATGATAGGTCTTAACGCCAATGTGGACGCACATCCTGAACTCTTCAATTAATGAGTTGTCTGAGGTTATTGTAATCTTGACCAACCTTCCTTGCCGAGAACCATTAGTCAAATAATGGCTTTTTTCCTCTTGCAAATTTGGCATGGGTCTGTCCAGTTTATTTTTTTACAGTTCCTAAACCTCTGTTAACATGCCTCAGATACCAACTCAAAACCCTTCAAGACAGATTCCTTAACTGTATCATAATCAACACTTTGTTGTACTGACAGTGAAGTATATACATCATTAGCTTTGCTAATAAGTACACTCCGTAACAACAGATTTCAATGATCTCTTGGCCATTTAAATTTGCAACAATTGTTTTAAAAAAGAAAAATAGTTTTCTTACTCTTCTTTAACAGGAGGTACTAACCTAATATTTGGTAGCATCAACACTTCAATTTGTTGCTGAAGTGGAGGAGTATTTTTCACTTGCCAGATCAAATTATTTAAATCTAACTTGAAATTGTCTTTCTTCTTATTCTATTTCTCTCTGCATTTGTATTTCTCTCATTTTCTCTTTAAATTAGCATTTGCACAAAGCCTATCTTCTCTTTCTCTCTCCTTTTCCTGTTTCTGTAATTACATGTTTCTTCCTTCTTTCTACAACTGCATTTATCTTTCCTCGTTCTACAACTGTATTTGTCTTTCTCTTTACTCTTTCTCTAATTGCATTTGCATTTGTCTCTTTGTCTCTTTCCTCTTTCAGCAACTGCACTTCTCTTTCTTCTTTCAGAATCTCAAGCTTTCTTACCTCTGTTTCCATGTTGGGCCTTAATTTTAATTCCATTAGTTTTATGCAAGACCCAGGTAGAAACATAAAGCACAACTAGCCAAACAATTATTTTCTACCAAATACTGGACCAAAATATTTTTTATTTCTTGTATCCTTAACGAAACCTTGGCCTCAGAAATATATTATCTGCCAAGCTGGAGCAATTCATCCTTTTTCAAGGCCTCTAATGTTTCATATATAGGATTTAAAATAACGTTCTCCACTTTAGATGGCATTGTGAATGCTTGATGGCTTCACTATTTATTTCTCAAATATCTGAAATAATACCTGGGACTTGGAAAATTCCGAAACAAAAAGAACTTTAATTTCAGATACAAAGTTTTGTTAAATATTTTGGAGAAATTCATTGTTCGTACACGAGTCCCTAATTTTCTATTACGAATGTATGATCTTAAGCTAAGTAATAGAAAAAAGCGAAAACAAATAATATTTGTACAACTGAACAAATAATTTATTTCCAAAGAATACAAGTGAAAATTCAAAAGTATTTCCAGTATTGCGAATTATATCCTAAATAGTCCAAAACGTTACAAAACGAGTACTAAGGAATAAAGGTCTAATTAAATTCCAGTGGTGTTGAAAATGAGATCCAGTAAAGAATGTTGATGTGCCTTTAACGGCCTGTGACGTGGATGATCCAAGATGTCCTTGTTTGAATTCACTGTAATTCCAGGTAAGTGTATCTGTCCAAGAATACAATAGACGAGCACTTTGTATTTCCGGTGAAAAGTAATATGAATAAATAATTCCAGCTAACTCACAGCCTGAACACATTAATACAAATGATATCTGCTTCGACTTTGTTTTCACAGGAATGAGTAATTTCTCAAATAAACAAAATTATAAGCCCCTCTACCTGATCTAGGTCACAATTAGCATGTTCTGGAAATACTATGCCTATTTAGTGGAAGTTTCTATTCTAGAACGTTATGGGTTGTTTACAAGATAAAATATGTTACTAGAATTATAATAATGTAGTAAACATCAGGTAGACCAGGTTATTCTGTCGGGGAATTGTGATGTCCCAGACCAGGCCAAGCACTAGGGCAAGGTGAACAAGGCAACCGCCTTGGGCCCTGCGCTTCTCAGCAATGCAATTTTTTTGCTTGGAGCCCCGCACTCATCGCTTGCTGCCTTGGGCCCCGCATGCTGCCTTGGGCCCCGCACATCCTAGGGCCGGGCCTGTCCCAGACTCATGCTAAGAAAAATATTTTTACATTGATAATAATCTAAGTACTTAATCAACAATGATAGGGAAAATATTAGCTATGTATTTTTGTTTACTAAAATCAAAACATGTTCATATTCTGATACAACATGGACTTGATCTTTTACAAGGTCAGGTCCAACATACAATTATTCATGGCGAAGAAACGTAACAAATATGCAAATTAATATACATAACAGTATTTAAATAACCTCGTTTTTATTGCTAGTAATATTATTAGCATTTTTAAAAGTTATTTGAAAAAATTTCCCTATGTTCCGGATATGTCCGGTAGACAAATTAATTTGCAAATATATTTGTGTAAGCCGTCTTATTCATTAGAATTATCTTGTCATTCCAGCTATTTAAAAGTTATTCATTGATGAAGATTATCTATAATAGCCAAAGCCTATTCATTCCAACTCCCCATATGCAACATGAACGTGATATATGACTCGTCGGAAGAAAACAAAAAAAAAAAAAACATTATATCGCAATACCCACGAATTCCTATATATGTCTACTCAACCATGTACCGGATATTTACAGTTTATGTAAGCGTTGTACCATATTCAATGGAACTGAAATCTTGTCATTCCTACTATTCAAATGTTAGTCATTGATGCAAATTTTTCAGTCAAATGCCTGTGATGTATTCAAGATGTTTGTCATATCTATACATTCATTCGAACTCTTCATATGCGACACGAGCGTAATGGTTGACTAGTCGATAAAAAGCAGATTCCAGCAAAGTACTAGCCAATCCCTAACCACATCTACTTACCCAGTACTTCTGCAGTAGATGTTCCGCCCACCTATCAAGCAGTTTTTTCTTACATATTGCACCAACCTTCCGATTGCTTAAACAGTTTGTAGCTTGACAATTAAAAATATTTACCCAGGTAAATACAAATTTGAAGTATTTGTGATTAAATACAAAATAAAATACCAAAATTCCCTTTCAAATTAAACTTATACAATAACAAAATAAAAACGTATACGAATAAATGAGTAATTTAATGTCTATCTCTCATATTGACGAAATTCAATGGTTTTGATAACATTGGCATAATATATAATATATTTTTCCATGCCCCAATATGCCAAAATTTATGCTAATTAGTCTAAGGAACGGATTTAATTATATTAATTGTAATACATACATAATGTATACCGTTTCGCCGAGTTATGACACGATAAAAGATCATCCATACAAACAAAGCAGGACAGTATTTTAAAAGCCTAGATTGCATAGCTTCATTCAACTGTTTATAAATCCAATAGTCATTTCAGTACATTGTGTAATATAGGTCAACACTTCGCTCAGAGCTAGGCATAGTTGTTTGCGCTGGATTTTATTTAATATGACATTTTAGACATTAAAACAAGGACATTTTTAATGATTAACTTTCGCATGCTTTTCGAGAAACTATGTTAACCTTTAAGAACAAAGAAGTTATAAAACATTCATTAAAAGCTTACTCCGCTTCCTTATCAGTCCAATCCCGAGCAGTATTTCCGTTTTCAAAATAATAGCGGAACGAGTGATGGTTAAACGCAATATATACGCACCGTCTGATAGAAGAAGTAAAGTACAGAATACACCTGTGCAATTAAATGCGTGGTGGTCATATTTTAAAACAGAGTAGTTAAGTGATGTGTTTTATATCCTTGTAAGTACCTTTTTTATTACATGACCACGTGACTTTATTTATATATTGGTTTAAATACTAAACATGTCTTACAAACAACAAGATTATACAAAACGGTAAGCCATTTATTACCTATCGAGTCCAATGTAGTTTTTAATAAGTGGAGTTTATATCAACAATTTTGTTCACCTGTCCCACGTGTCAGCTGAGTTCATGTAATTCTGTCAATGTCATGTTGAGGATACAATTACTACGTTCGCGTGACTCAGTGTTCATCAAATTGAAATTTGATATATTTTGTCCCTTAGCTTTGTACATTCCTGAAAAGGCAGTGTCCATAAGCACAACAATCACTCTTGTCTACAAAACGTCCATTCACTGTGATAAATGCGTTGGTTTCTTTTGACAATGAATCTGACACTTTGTACCCAGGGTATGCAAGGATTTAACTATGGTTTCATATTTGATCTCATTCCCTCCATAATATGCAGAAATACACACTGACATTTACAAACTCTTAAAGATAGATAACGCCTACAAATATTATTTTCGGAAGGAAGGTGGTGAATTTCCAGAAGTACGACGATAGAATCTTGTCAAAAGGTATGATCTTACTCAAACAAGAATTCTAATTACAAGAAAAGTGGAATGTTTAGTGGATTTAATACACACTATGCTTTTCCGATTACAGGAGAAAATAGAAAATGAAATAAATTGATGACTCACTATACTTTTCCAATCAAAAGCGTTATGTATATTTAAACTTTATTGGGTAATCAACCTTTGTACATAATTCAATATAGGAGCTAGGCCTACTTGACTAATGTCTTTATTTATATCAGCATAGTACATAGGTAATATTTGTCTATGATTGTAGATCACATATTAAGATTATCATTATTTACAGGTTAACATGATTACTTTAGTTTTAATTTTTGGTAGTAGTAGGGTGCGCCGACCAGGGGACAATGGGATTTCCAATGGCCCAATGTCCCAGACCCCCTTGGGGAACAATGGGAATTTAACATGTGAATGGCACTGGCGGGGGGTGGAGGGGGGAAGCAGTGGGAATTAACATGGGTGTCATAATGGGATTTAAAGGGGCAAAAGGATTTATAGGGACAGAAGTGTTTATGGAGACAAACAAAACATACACAAACAGACAAATAGTTATACAGCACAGACAAAATATTGGGGGCACGGAAAGACGAGTATATCTTTTCGAGGCAAGTGATTGGCCCTGAAAAGGGCCTTTGAGTTTCTTCTTCTATTTCCTCCAGTTCTATAATTATGATTTTTGTTCCGCTTTGTGTGGGGACGTGACGGCTTGGGGTTTGGTCATCCTACTTAATTGGGTGGGGGCTTACTATTTGTCGCATTTTTTCGTTGCTGCATTGTTCAGCGGGGCCTAATGATTCGGGTTTAAGATCACCTTATAGAGCTAACTTGGGGCTTGTTTCGTATGTACCCTATTTAGATATAAGTCATTTGGTGCCACCTTGTGTGTCGGGTCCTGAGGGTTCGAGCCGCCTTATATTGTCTAATTTGGGGCCGGTTGTTTATTTATAAGACAGATGTACACAAACCGTTAACAAAGTATGTAGCTTTAGCATAATAGAGGTTAGTATTACTTATGCATATTCATAACGATAAGCTATTATCAGTGTTATGTAATACTATTGTATAAATAATTGCATATATATATATATATATATATATATATATATATATATATATATATATATATATATATATATATATATATATATATATATATGCGTGTGTTGTGTGTGTGTGTGTATTACGTTTTGCTCATCCTGGATTTTTACGGCATGGTGTATGAGGAGCAGGGCATGCCTTCACACCTGCTGTAGGGACCGCAACCCGGACAGGCGATGCCAGGCCTGGATGTCCCTACATCAGTCAATCCAGCCCCACTGCCCCACCTCATGGAAACATCGTGGTTATGTCCAATTGGTTTGTGTTTTGCGAATTAATATTGTCTATACTTTTCCATACTTGCCTATTCCTTTGATGAAATTGATCATATTGTTATGTCGTTCTCATGTTGATATTTTTCCTATGGTTGAGGAAGTCCGGGTATCTATGCGTTGACTCAAATTTCTGGTGGTTATTACTGAAGATGTCACTTTATATCTTGGGCGGTCATGAAAGACGTGGTTGAGATCTTCAGGTGTAAGACAGAGGGGACAGTTAGTGCCCTTTGTTGTATCCTTTGAAATATGTTTGCCAAAACTTTCTGCTAATACCGTTTTTCATGTTTTTGTTTTCCTATTGATTTGTCTCTGGTCGCAGCTTAAGCTTGTGTTGGGAACTTTGTTGTTTCTATTGACTGTCTTTTGGATAGAAACTAATTTCCGCCCTTTAGTATACTCATCCCATTCATGTTACCATCTGATATCAATTTTATCTTATGTAAGTCTATATTTTTTGTAACTCCTGGTACATGATTTTAACTATTTTGTTTTTAATTTTGATAAACGTGTTTTGAGTTTGATTGGTAAGTCCGAATCTGGCTCTAATTTGCAAGTTATGGAATTGAAATTAAAATACAAGAATGAAATGAAGTTTAGAAAACTTACGCTTCAATTACTGAGGGATCAAAGAGAGAAACAATTACAAAATACAAAAAGAAACAGAAATGGAAATGAAAATGAAAATCCATGTAAAAGAAAGAGATGCATATGCTTGAAAAGAGAGAAATGCAAATGCAGGAAGAAGAACGAGAACGGCAAATGCGGGTATAAAAAGAAGAGTGATGCAAATGTAGGAAAAAGAACGAGAGAGACAGGTACAAAAAGAATAGTTACAAAAGAGATCGAAATGCAATTCAAATTAAAAGAAATAGAACTGGCAAGCACGAAGTATCCAACACATTGATAGTTCAGCTTTATATGTTACAAAAAAATATTAGATTAGTACCTCCTTTTAAAGAAAAAGATGTAGATAAGAATTTTTCTCGTTTTGAAAAAATAACAGATAATTCGAAATGGCCAAGAGAGCGCTGGATTTTATTATTATAGTGTACTTGTTACCAAAGTTCGTGATGTATATACTTCAATATGAGTACGAGCAAGTGCTGACTATGACTTGGTCAATGAAAGTATCCTGAAGGGTTATGAGCTGATGCCTGAGGCATATCGACAGAGGTTTCGGAATTGTAAAAAAGAACATAGCCAAACCCATGTCGAGCTTGCTAGGTAAAAAGAACAACTATTTTACAGGTTATATGCATCTAAAGATATTGATAAAAATTATGACAAACTTATTAGTCGAAGAGTTCAAGAACTGCGTCCATAGTGACGTCCAAATTTACCTTGAATAACACAAGATACTGTACAAAAAGTTCATCGTGTAGCTGACGATTATTCATTGGCTCACAAAGTTACATTTGTTAATACTTCTTCCTGTCAGGAAATGGTTAGTAGAAAACCAAATCAGTCTCAAGCTAGTACTTACAAATTTCAATCTGGTATATCTAATACGAATCCAACGTTTGATAAGACTGATCAGAAATCCTTATCTCCTGCGTGCACATATTGTATCAAAATGGGGCGACTTATTTCTGATTTGCTTTAAGTTAAAACAAAATAAGTAACATAACAAATACAAAGCAGGTCCAAACGCTCTTGTTTCTCATAGGTAAATGTCATGGTCATGTATTGAAAACAATACATTTGTGGGGTCAAACACCAGTCTGATTCTATTAATGGAGAATTATTAACCATTAATGTCTAAGGATTATATATCACCTATTGGTGATTCGACCAATCATACCCCTATTAAGGGTCACGTGAACTTCCCACAGTCCTTTATTGTCCAGTACTTTGCTTTGTCTAAGAAGTCTTCTTCTTCTGAAAGTGTTTTTGTTCATGAAGTAGAGTGAGGTTTTAGTCACATTTCTCTGCATAATGTTAATTTATTATCAGACTTAGTTACAGGGCCAGTGACTGTCAGGGGTTGTTCATTCATTGCCAGGCAATGACTTAGCTGGAGATAAGATTGTGGTTAATACACTTGTAACTGACAAGCCTTGTTTGGATCAAACGTTTGATCCTATTGAAAATGAAATCCCTGATATATATATATATAGCAGTATATATATATATATATATATATATATATATATATATATATATAGAGAGAAGTATATATATATATATATATATATATATATATATATATACCCCAATTCTAAGCAGTTACTAGGGCTATGGCAAAACGAGCTTTTGAGAATAAAGTTGATCAGGATATTATTTCTTTGGATGACACCTGTAATGGTCAGGCTTTTGATAAGGTCACCTTTGCTTCTGTTATTGATCAATCAAAAGGTATTGATCATTGTGATCCCCTTTTAACTAGTCATTCTCTTATGTCTAAGCAGGGTGACAAACGATAATCACTTGTCGTCGAACAGGAAAAAGATCATGAGATCTCTTCTTTGTCTCGGAGGGTTATTAGCGAAGGTAACTCCGCAGTGGCACTTAAGTCATATAGACAGGAAATTCTATATATATAGCCTACGAAACTCGTTTGGCTGGTCATTCGGAAGTTGTTAAGACTTACAAGGTCTTAAATCAGTTTTACTTGCCGGATATTAAAAGTGATGTTTCCAAATATTGTAGATCTTGTTTTATTTGTAAATTGGCCAGTTTTAGTTCTTTTGAACTACTTTTTGGACATGTTGTCCAAGGGCCATTGGAGTTGTTGAAAGAAAACATTTGATAGAGGATTCTAAACTTAATCTCTTAGATCATGTTTTTTATTGTTAAATCTCTACAAACAATATTATGTCTACTCACTCAGAAATACAATTAAGGCAAGTCAATACTACTATGGAAAGAACTTTTCAACCTGATGATAAAGTTCTGTCTCTCTTGCCAATACTTCAAAATCCTCTTCAAGTTATATATTATGGTCCTTATAAAGTTTTAAAGAATGTGCTTTAAATTATATCAACAATCCTGGGAGGCGGAAACATAAATAGCTCCGCCACCAGTAATATAAGCATTTTGTAGGAGTATGAGTATGTTGATCGAGATAGCTTTGTAAATTATTCAATAAATTTAGCTGTTCCTGTCCCACACAATGACGATATAAATGATGACGTACAACCGGAATATAACGACTATGGTTCAACCAGTCTTACAACATCTGAAATATTAAAAATCCTGGACAATAAACTCTCGCATGTACAGCCGGAGGGGCCGAATGAATTAAAGTAGTTAATATGTGAAATGAGCACTTGCTCCCAGATGTTACAACTCCAACAAACAAAACCTATCATGATGTTGAAATTATAAATTCTAAACCTGTTAAACAACACCCTTACAGGATAAATATTCCTAAGCAGGAACGTTTGAAGAAGGAAGCTGAATATTTGTTAGAGAATGACTTTATTGAACCAAGCAAACGTAACTGGACATCATCATGTATTCTTGTGCCGAAACCAGATAATTCTTTCCGTATGTGCACAGACAACAGAAAAGTGAACAATGTCTCCAAAACAGCTTCATTTCCAATACCGAGAATTGATGACTGTATTGACAGAATTGGAAATGCAAAATATGTCACCGAGTTTTACCTGTTAAAAGCATTCTGGCAGATTCCACTTACTGACAGAGCAAAAGAAATTTCGGCTTTTGCAACGCCAGATGGACTATATCAATACAAAGCGATCCCATTTGGTATGAATTTTCCCTCTACATTCCACCGCTTCATGAACATAGCATCTGGTATAAATGGCTGTGATGCATACAATGACGTCATTATTTAAAGCGATTCATGGAAGGATCACATGGAAACTATCAGGAAGTTCTTCGTTCGCTTGAATGAGGCAAAATTGACAGTTAATCTAAGTCAAGGTGAACTTTAGCGAGCTTGTGTCAAATTTTGTAGGACACATTGTGGGACATAGATAGGTTAAGTTTCTAGAAGCTAAGGTTAAAGCTATCTCTGAATTCCCTGTTCCTATCAATAAAAAACAACTGATGCGATATTTGGCTATAGCTGGATATTATCGGAAACTTTGCTCAAATTCTTCAATAATTGCCGAGCCCCTGACCAATTTATTAAGTAAACAGACAAAGCATTATTGGTCTGACAAATGTCAGAGGCGTTCGATAAATTAAAGGCCATACTTAAGAGTACACCAGTTCTTGCAGTTCCAGGTTTCAATCAACCATTTAAAGTATTTGTTGATGCGAGTTATGTAGGGGTTGGTGGCGTATTAATTCAGGTAGATAAAAATTGCGTGGATCATCCAGTGTGCTATTTCTCAAAAAAGTTAAATAAGCACCAGCAAATTTATTCCACTATCGAGAAGGAGTGTTTTGGCTTTAAGTTTGGCTCTACAACACTTTGAAATGTATATTCATTACGTTCCTTCTCCGATTATTGTATTCAGTGATCACAACCCTCTTACTTTCAAAAACACAATGAAAAAGAAAAAGCAAAGGTTATTGAGATCAAGTCTGATGTTGCATGAATACAACATCGATATTCGGCACATCAAGGGAAACGAAAATGTTACGTGTATAAGAGTTTTATATTGCTTTATTTTGTATGCATTTTGTAAATAAAGCATACCTCTTCCTTTGAAATTTTGTCATGTGTATTCTTGATTAATATGGGAAAAGAGAGCTTTATTTCATAAATCTGAGGGGAGGTGATATACATATACATGACTCCTGGTACAATGTTTAATCTATTTTTTATAATTCTTATTCATGGCTCTAATGTGTATAGAATATATTTTGTTATAAATTGTGTACGTGACCTGGCTCTGTTTTAAGGAAACCGAATAGCATAGGATTTATAAATAGATGGTTACGTACGTGTGTTGACAATTATTAAAAAATAATCGTAATAATAAGATTTGAAATGGCAAGAATAATTCTTTGGTTTTCCATTTGTTGCGCCAGGTGAAGTGAATATGCTTAGTTCATCAAAATCAATAGTGCATGCTGTCACATGGGATCCATTGCGAACTACAGTCGCAATATACGGTGTATATAAAGAGAACGTTAAGCTATCAGATCCATTCCGATTTTTGGGAGTTATTCACACTTGTTGTGTTCCTATTGTAAGACCCGGGAGGTCGTGGGTTCGAACCTCGGCCGAGTCATAACAGAGACTTATAAAAATGGTACTAACAGCTGCCTCGCTTGGCGCTCAGCATTAAGAAGCTAGTGTTAGAACTGGTCGGCCTGGAGTCATGCTACATGTCTGCGGCATGATGCTCCAATGCTAGACATCACAATAAACTGCCACACTGCAGACATCGTAGCGATATGACTGAAAATTGTTAAAGCTACGTTAAAAATCCAAATCATGCACACACACACACACACACACACACACACACACACACACACACACACAAACACACACATACAAACACACACACACACACACACATTCGTTTAGGACTTTAAAAGACCTTTATAAGGACTAATTTGGATTCACTTCATTGATCTGCAAGTTCCTCTCATATTTTTCATTTATCACTTTAATAATTAAATTGTTTTTACGTTTTACAAAACTTGTTGGTTTTGCTTCTTGTTTTTGTTACTTAAGTTTGTGACCATGGACTCGTAACAACGTCTAATTTTTCTGTAGATCTGTATACTCTAATAGAACTCAATTGGTTAATCCGTTTTTGCATTGGCTTTGATGTCTGCTCTTTCATTTCCAGAGAGATTAATGTTTGATGTAACCCACATACATTCGACTATTGGTTTCTTGTTCTAAATTGTTTTAATTAGTACTTTAGTGTCTTTCAAAAAGTTGTCTCTACTAATCAAATTGTCTGATTCAATGAATCTTAAGACGCTAAGCGAGTCCGTGATTGTTATATTATCTGGTGTATGTTGAGTTTTGATCCATTGGAAGGCTTCAATAATTGCCCAAACGTCCGCCGTGTAAATTGAGCACCCATCCTAGTTCGATGTTTCTATCCGAGATGACTATTGCGGCCGCTTAATATTAGGTTCTGAGGATTTTGATCAATCTCTATAGATTTTTGTGTAGTCCTTGTATTGATTATACAATACTGACTTGATCTCGTTATTTCAACTGGTTGTTCGTGTTTGGATCCAAGGGTTAATGCGTGTAAGTTAATATTAGGAGCCTTACATATCCAGGGTGACGGTTTAGGATATCCTGTTGGTTCGGCTTGTAGTGTGTTGATATTCAATTGTTTGTTTAGTTCGTGTATTGTTTTCAGTCCTGTTAAGTTCTGTACCAGTTTGTGCCTGAATGGTTTGTTACAATTTTGGTTCGTGTTGGGTGAGATTTATTGTGAACAGATATCCTGTTTGTGTATCTTAACATTAGTTCTTTCAGTCTGAGATGTAGTGGAAATTCCCCTGTTATTATATGTAATTCTTATCTAGATGTACTTTTCAATTTTCCGGTACATATTTTAAGGGCCTAGTGTTGGATGCTGTCAAGTTGCTTTAATAGCGTTTCTTTGGCGGATGCGTAAACTTTACATCCATAGTCAAATTTCGATCGAATTAGTGAGTATCTTGGTCGGCTCCCCATTTGGCCCCTTTACTATTTCTCAGTAGATTTAAATCTTGCTTACATTTTCTTATAAATTCCATGATGTTTGACTTTCATGTCAGGTCTTCGCCGCGTAGCATTCCTAAGGATTTGGCATGTTTGACGAAAGTAATTGGTGTATTGTGAAGTAGAAGTGCTGGATATTTTCTTCCCTTTTACTATATGGAGAAAACATGATTCCTGCTGTTTTTCGTGTTGGTATGTTGAGGCCCCATTTGTCAGCCAATTTGCCAATCCTGTTTAGGCTTGCTTGTATGTCGCCAATTGTGGTTTCACTTGTCGGGTTACATGCTTTCCATATACCACTGTCGTCGGCGCACTGTGTCGTCGGCGCACTGTGAGAGGTCGACTGTAGTGGGATTGGCAGATTTTCAAGATCGTTGATCATTGTATCGAAAAGAGTGGGGTTATGGACACTTCCTTGTGGGGTACCTTTGTCTGAGTTGTTGATTCTGGTCTTTGCCTCCCTGTTAGGAAATTAGCTATCATTTGTCTCCCTGTTATGAAATTAGCTATCCAGCGGTGCTTGCGTCCTGTAATTCCATAGTTAGTCAATTTTGCAATTAGAACCTTGGGTCATACCAGGTCAAATGCTTTATCCAGGTCCAAGAAGTCGCAAAAATCAGTTGGGTTTTTACCCGTGTTCGCCATAGGTTGTATTATTGCTTGTTTCCATATGTTACCAGTGTTCCAGATGGAATTTATTATTTCATTATTGTTTCTTCTATATTTTTCGGTAAATTCTTATATATCTCGTATCCCAATTGATCTTCTCCGGTGAGGTTGCTTTCTTGCTGTGCATGTCAATAATTTGGCATCGAGTTGAGAATCATTATTATTATAATGCTTTTTCATTCTTCAGTCCACCAGGGTATGGGGAATTTAGTTCCCATCCCCCTGTTTTGGTGATACTCAGGGCCGCCGCTGCCTTTAGTGTCCCAATAATGTTGTTGTTGATGTTGTCTACTTTGCGTCTACTTTGCTTTCCCTTATATTTGTCATGATACCGTTTTCAATGATTGTACAAAACGCATCACGTCTTCTTTGTCTAATCTCCAGTATGGTGGTTTGTTGAACATGGGAGTTTTAATAGTAATTTTAATGATGTTGGGGTCGCTGTATAAAGTTTCGTTAGGGGTAACTTCCGAGTTCGAAATCTGGGCTATTGTCGGAATACAAAAATCGATTGCGGATAATTTGCCACTTTCCGTGTCAAGTTTTGTTCGGGTACCGTCTTTAAGTATTAAAGGGTTTGCTTTACTTATCCATTTCTCCATCATTCTTCTCATTTTATCAAAATGGGTTTTTCCCCATTGTTCATTCTGTGCGTTGAAATTCGCTATATATTAGGGTGTATTCTTTCTGGTTGCTTATCAGTCTTGTGTACGATTCTGTAGTAGCATGAGTATTTCCTCCTGTTGTATAGGCTGATCGAGGTTTGTCCCAGGCAAATATCAACGAATTGGTATTCTAGCGTTTCGGAGCTGTTGGGTTCTGTGTTAACGTTTCCTGGGGCAGTGTTGGGAACAGAATCATGGATGTAAATGACAAGACCTCCCCCTTTTTCGGTTACTTGTGTATATACAATATCCTAAAGAGTATCCTGTTATTTTGGGGATATATTTGGTTTTGTTCGTTAATTGGGTTTCTTGTAGGAAGATAATGTCGGGGCTTATAGCTGCACGCTTTAGTGCAATTATTAACTCTGAATTGTTTTTAATTAAGCCACGGCAATTCCACTACCATATTACAATAGAATGCGTACCGTTATTATCACCTTTTATGACAGTTATTTGTTATAGGCTGTCTTACGATCACTGAATTAAATAGTTGTGAAGACTATTTCCAATAGTTTCGTTAGCAGTATGAAGATGTGTTGTACCCGGACTTGGTTGTTGCTCGGTACATTAAGAATTCCCGTTAGTAATTAACTCGTATACTGTAGGATGGTAGTCAAGGTTACATGCTATGTTAAATTATTAGTGTGATTGACCTTGTTACTATTGCGATTTCCTGTATTTACCTTTGTTTGTTTTTTACTGTGAATGGTTTGTGCTGATATATTCCAGTTACTTTCTTCATTGCTATCTGCTTTGTTGTTGATTTTCACAATGTTTGCATTGCTTCTGTCTGTTTTGTTTCCCTGTTCTTTAGTTAAATTGCCCTGAGTGAGTACTATTCCTTTGCACTTTTGTTGTGGGGTTAGATCCTGTTGATTATTTCCCTTTTTATTATTCACCTTTTTAGTTGCTGGTACCTTTCGTTGTTAAATATTTCTTGATTCTTTGTTTGTTGGGTTGATTTCTTTCATTGATATTGTAATGCTGGTTGCTGTCTCACTCTTCTTCATAATGGTACTGGTGGTCATGGTGCTAGATTATGCGGTGTAGTTTGCTCCTTGCGTGTTGTTCCTTACTGTTGTTAATATTGTCTTATTTCCTCCACTTGTTCCTATGCTGGATTGTTAAGCTTTTTCTATATGTCCCTTGTCTTCTCTTTCCTTGATTTGTGTGTCGTCCTTGTTTCCCTGCATAGTTTGACTTTGGCCTTCATTATGTAGCATCATCATATCTGGCGACATTGGAACTGTGTCGTCTGGTATATCAGGCTCGCAAACCTTAATATGAATGTTCGTCTTTTGAAAGTTATATCTAACAGAATTCGTCTGAATTTTGTTCCTTTTGGCCTGTGACATTTCGCTTTTGTACGATTTAAAAAGCTGTTATGGGTGATAAGGTAATTAATTCAGTTGGTTAAGTTGAGGTTATCGTTGTTTCAATTCTCCTACGCCCTAATAGTGGAAAGTCTCAAAATGGTTTTGTTACGTGTAGGCTCGCACAACAGTAACAAAAGAAAAGAGTGAAGTCAACAAGCTTTGTAAATTTAACAAAATAATTTATTTCCCTAGAAAACAAGGTACAAATATGAAATAGGACTTACGGTTTGTGAATATAATCCAAAAATTAATCCTAGAATTCAAAAATATAAATCCTATCACTAAAAGTTCTAATTGAATCAAAGTTCGAATCTCGATGAAGTTCTAATATGAAAGGCGATGACGTCCTCTATAACCAGTTTGTGTTGATGTGTCAACAGTTCCTTGTTGAGTCACCAAGAATATAATTCCGGCTTTTGAATTCCGAATAATTTAGTGAATGTCTTTGTCCAAGAATTTCGTTGAAGAAGAGTATTTTCCAGAGTGAATAAATTATTTTAAATATGAAAATCAACTCAAATGGCAACAACAAGACAAATACCTTGAGCCCGAAAATATATATATTTACGACTAATCAAATCCACTAGAAAATGTTTGTTTTAACCAGCGATTTTAGATCACATGATGGCTCACATGGTCACTTAACTTGAACAATGCTGTAAAACAATATGCCAATTTGCACGTAGGCTAGAATATCCCTATCTAAGAATCAGATTCTCACACTGGAAATAAATTTAAAAACGACCAATCATTTTCACTCAGTGTTTACAAAATCGGAACTAAGGTCAAGAACTAGGACAGCTAAAAATAAAATGTAGCAATCAAATTGCGGTGTTAGCAGGTCAAAACAGAAAACTGAACCTTCCATTAAAAGTCAAATCCAGTGAATAAAGTTAACATTACAATAACGTAATGAAATAAAAATAAAATAAAAGAGAATTTTAAACTAACACACAAACAATTAAATTGCATATACGTAACATTTTTCACTGGCGTTTGTTAGTATGGTTCCATGAACCTATTTTCGCTCAAGTTGAACCTTAGCAAATCGGTATACCTCAATGTAAAACTGTTGCTGATTGCCTGAATATGGCGCCAAAATAAAAGAATTTAATTTTTGAAAATGCTAGCTATGACGAAACAAGTATAATAACTGCAATGATAACTTAAGGGAAACGTTCCTATCTATGGTGTGATAACTATAGAATAATCTTGTAAGAGCGATTATTATGATGGCTATAATGGTGAGAGAAATATTTCATAGACATTAGATAAAGAGTTGTGAAATATCACAGATCACTTTTCAGTTTTCCCGGAGGATTATCAAAACCGGTTTCCTACCTTATTTTCAAAGTATCACTTTTAGTTCCTAAATTTTGGTGTCGACAGTATCTCTGGTTTACTGCTTTAAGGGCTGCTGGGGGAGTTGCCAGACCACTTCTACTGAAAGGTACGGCTTGGCGGGCTGCTGGATGAGCTGCTGGGCCACTTCATCAGGTCGCGTCTGCTTGGCGACCTGCTAGTCCGTTTCTGCTGGGCGGGCTGCTTTTTGTCTGCTTTAGTTCCACAGATGTTGTTATTAGCAAAAGTTGACACTTGCTTGGTATTGTACTTGGGTGGGGAGTGGGAGCTGTGGTAGACAAGTGCGTGCGTACATGTCTCCTACAGCCAAATGGATAAGTACATCGCTAAAATGCAAAGCAAAATGATCAAAGTGCAATACAAACAAGTCTCTGTATAATATTGTTTATTCAAGTGTTCCTTAAAGTTTCTAGGGACATTCTGAACTGATTTTTGAGTCTTTACATTATTGAGAGTCTCTAATGTTTTCTTCAAGAATGGCATTTCATTTGTGTCGTTGACGACGACGGTACTGCTGTCCTGAATTTGGTTATCCTCTGTCGGATGCTTCTGTTACTGTGGCTAACACGGGTTTAAATGTCACATTGTTCACTCTGGGTTTAAGTAATGAACACAGATCTTTGACATAGACGTTTCTTTCGTCCAAGCATCGAAGCCAACACTCTTCCAGTCACACACATGATTCCAGTATTTGTGTAACTAAAAAGCGTAAACATCCAAAGTCGATAAAGCGTCACGAATATTTTATTCACGTCGCGGTTGAGAAGTATCGATATGAAAGCGCAACGCTTTTAAGAGAATGAGTCTCTCGTGCGCATTTAAAGGAGCATACTTGATGTTTTTGCAGGTACTGTTCGTAACCAGTCCTCGAGGAATCTGCCGGTAAACGAAATCCCAAAAACGAAGCCAGTAACAAGCACACCACATGGCGTCCAAAATGCAAAGGAAACAGTTCTTATAAAAGGTTTTGATAATAATTAATGTCTGAATATTGTCACTGACGTCCTTCCACGGAATCTGTTGCAACGCTATTGATAACGGTCGTGTCATGACGGCAAATTTGTATACTCGTGTCAGACAGGTTCTGAATGTCCTTATTTATTCACAGCAATGTCTTTCTTTTGTAGGTAATAAGTGTACTTTTTTCACAGGGCCTCTTTTACTTCAGTGTCGGATCGCAATGTTTTAGTCCCTAACTCAAAACCACAAGTCGCACAGAAGTTTCCTTACGAAGAGATACTAGTTCTTTTAAAAGATTTTTGTAATACTCTAACTTGTCCTTTGGAATTGTGTGTATTACTGTCATCATGTAAGGTTTATCAATGTCTAATGATTTGAACACTTTCAAAAGAATAAATCCTCTCATAGCATTGAGGTACCATTGGTTTAAACATTGATGTTGTCAAGGATGCAACTATTCTTTGCGTTTTACTTGCATCTTGACGAACTCTTGTAAATGCGTTCTCATAACACCAAAAGCAAACCACGAATGTTCTCTTGTATAGTATCCGTGAAGATGTTAGTTAGGTCCAACTAAACGAACGTAATGACAGTACGGAGACCATAGAGCATGTTCCAGGTAAATCGAATCTTTCTTCACCCACTCATGAAGTGACACACTGCAACTGACACTTGATTTTATATCCTTCTCACAAGTATATAAATCCAGCTCTGGCTAATTTTTCTGGTGTAGGTCCTCCCAGATATGTAAGCCATTTTCCTTTGAATGTTTGGAAACGACTTTCAAAGTTACCAGGCAAAGCCACGGGCAACATGTATTCTTCTTTAACAGGTGCATGTCGTTGAGAAGGTGGTGATATTCTTAGTTTTTACACAGATATGGATGGGATCCATAGGGTGGTAGCGGTACTCTAAAGAGCACGCTTTAGCGATGGTACAGGCTTCCTTCAAAAGATCGATCCCTCCATGCTCCAGAAACAATTGTCGAACTTTTCCACAACAACGCCATAAAATGTTAACTTCTGATCGACAATACTTTAACATTTCTTCAGCTCGTATGCGAAGCGATATGTCACGTCGTGGCTTCTTTCTTTCTTCTCTCTCTCAATGAAATTATGCGATCGCTTCATCTTGATTGCAACATTTAATTTGAATAGGTCTTACATGCAGAGGGCTAGTGTCTTAGAGTTAGGTTATTCATTCAGCTCGCAAGCAGTTAAGATGGAAGAGTCAAGAAAATGTGCCTTTCTGGTGAGAGATTTGGAACAGAAATTGAGTCATGCAAAAGTCTACTTAAGAAACATCGAAGGACTACTACTCCTCCTCCTTTCGAGAAAAAGGTCAAGATACCTGCTATATCCGTCAGAAGATATGTTATTGGCCTACAGAATGTCCAAAATGTCAAAGCAAGACTAAAGTAAAGAGTCAAAGATCGAGAATTATGTTATCATTATCAGGAGAAGTGGTATTGGTCGTCAGAGTGCCCTAAGGAAAAAAAGAGAACCAACAAAAGAAACAAGAAGAAAAGGAGAGGGCTCCCGAAGATGAAGAAACCATATCCGTCCTGGCAAGAGAAGAAACAGAGGAAGTATCCATGCCAGTGAAGAAATTCAAAAAGAGAGACAGTGAGTGAAAGAAGAAAATTTGCTACTGGTACCGGTAAAAAATTTTGCGAAGAGGAACGAAAATCGGCTAAATCCTGTTACGAATATGTATATAATTACTTGTGTGTTAATTTTAAATTCTTTTTTATTTTATGTTTGTATCATTACATTATTTTGTAATGACTATTTTCACGGGATCTGATATTTTTGAAAGAGATATTATGTTTATATAAAACGTAGTATGACTCGCATAAGCACGATTTTTGCATGCCATAGTTTGTCGATTTAAGTAAACACTACTCGAAAACGATTGATTATTGCCATGGTCATTTTCCTGGCCCACGTGAAATTGCATTGTTTACTGCGAAATAGCCACGCGTTCCATCGTGCACGCCTGAAATGACGTCTTAGTTCAGTTTAAAAATACTCAGATCCCCGTGAAATATTCAGTCGTACAATATATATTCAAGAAGAAGGATATATTTCTATTAGGTGCCGTAAAGAGTCGTATTTTTACATCTTTGGAGCTTGAGATGTTTTATCATAGATGACAGCTTGTTCAGAAGTTCATCTATTTTTTAGAATATAATAATTTATTCCCTGGTAGAACTATACAAGTGACAAAGACATTCGATGGAAATTTATTCTAAATTGAAACATTACAAGTTGTGGTTCAACGTGGAACTCTTGACATTCGTATAAAGACTTCACCTGACGTCATCATCCCCCATCTTGGAACGTCATAAAGATTCGAACCTGGATTCAGTTAAAATTATTTAGTGATAGGACTTGTATTTTTTCAGTACTAGGATAAATGTTTGGATTGTCTTCACAAACTGTAAGTCCTATTTTCTATTTTCACCTTTTCACCGTGTTTTCTATTGAAATAAATATTTTTGTTAAAACTTACAAAACTTGTTGGTTTCACTCTTTTCTTTTGTTACTTTTGAACGAGCCTATACGTAACAATCCTAATTAAGATCACTCTCTTCTGGTTGTTTTGGTACGTACCATGCCATCACTCCTCACATGCTCCGCAGGTGCACCCAATGCATCGTCGTCTTAGTTTCCGCCATGCTCAAACTATATCCCGGACTACGGGTGATATCATCATGGGCTATTACGAAGATAATAGATACGGCTATTTGGAAGAGATGGATTGATGTGGAAAGGTAAGACTGTCTAAGGAGAGTCTTGATGTATGGACCCGCTATCAGAAGAATTATGAGAAAGAAAAGATCAGTGCGATACTCCGTATGTTAACTGTCTTTAGTTGACAAAACCCAATGGCCCTTTTCAGGGCCACTCGCTTGACTCTAAAAGATATGTTCTTCCACTCTTGCCTCCCAAAAAGTGTTGTATTTGTGTTGTATACGTATTTGTTTGTTTGTGTATATTTTGTATGTCCCCATAAACCATTTTGTCCCTAAAGCCCTTTTGTTCCTAAAATCCTCATGACGTCACCCATGTTAAATTTCCCTTGTCCCCCAAGTGTCATTCCCATGTTAAATTCATATTGTCATACAAGTGACATTCCATGTTAAATTCCCATTGCCTTTCAGGGGGCTCTGGGGCATTGGATCATTAGAAATCCCTGGCGTTCCTGGTGTACCTGTTGTTTTACATGTCCTTTACTAAACTTTTACTAAGAGACCTGACCTTGTTGGCAACCATAATGTTCTGGAAATGAATTTGATAGGAAATAATCCTCATCATGGTTCTGTTACTGTGTCTTAGTTTTTCTATAAGGGAGAAGTAAACAGAATTTCTCCATTCAATATCTTCACATCAGTCTTAGTGGAATCAATTTTAGTTGTTTCATTTAATATTTGAGTGGATTTGTTTACTTTTATTATTTGCTGGAATTACAAAGTTCTCATCAACACTTTTCGAACAAAACACTATTTGGGGAATATTGTGAATTCATTCAATGGCATTTTGGATTATATCATTGTGATACATCAAGACTATTAGCACATTAGCACATTCCAGATATTTGTACATCAGCACCGTCAAGATTGAATTCATTCGGAACACCTCTTGAATTCATCGGAACTCTATACGTTGGACTTGTGATAGAACGTTTAGGACTATTTGGGATTTAATTCACAATATTGTAAGTTCTTTTTAAATTTTCAATTTGCATTGTAAGTAAATAAATTATTTGAATTTTCCAAAACGTGTTGGTTTTCGCTTTTGTCTGTTATTTAGTTTAAGATCATAGAGTCACAACGCAAGAGAAAATAGAAAGTGGAGTAGATTGATTACACACTGTACGTTTCTAATTTCAAGTGAAACTGGAAGTAGGGTAAATTGATTCCACTCTATAATTTTCTAATTACATGATAAATAAGAAGTGAAGTGGATTGTTTAAACACGCAATACTTGTATCAAGCATCATTACAGAAATATGTTCTATAGTTTTAATTTTCCACACTACGCTATTCCCCTAAAAAGGGCTCTGATTAGAGTTTAGTTAAAGCAATTGGCACAAGGAAATGCACAAATCGTCTGGTTGGTATTCATTGCTTATCACACTTATATGTCAGGCTATGTGTGTTAGCATATAACGGTTGCAAATATATTAAACGTTTCATTGTTCTAAAGTCTACATGAAAGTGTTTCCTACGAATGTTACTCAGGAAATGCGGAACAAGGAGTGTGTGAAATTCAGTGAAACTCAGAATCACTATTTGACCATATTCGCAACACTGTCAATTGAAACCAGCCCCCAGCACATTGCAACCAACTGAACGTACCGTCCGGAGTAATCTCTGAAACAAAATAGGATAAAAGAATTAATATACAGCAACAAAAAAAAAGAAACACTTTTAGAAAATTTCAAAAAAAAATTTTATTTACAAGTCTGATCTACCTCCGAATTGTTATAACTGTGCGACATTTATATAAACTAAGATATCAATACGTAGAAATACGAAATTTAAATTGCATTGTTTTCATTGCCTAGCCAGGGGAAGATCTAGGAATTTCATTGGGGGCGGGGAATAAAATAGAGGGAAATGGGGTATATGGATTGGAAGCCCCCAAATCTTGTGCATTTCAAACGTTTCCAGGGAATACTTTTAACCATCTAAATATACAGCAATGAAACGCTCTGTTTATTTCGCGATGATGGGGTACAGACACGGTGGTCAGCTCAGACCTCAGGTGGATCCTCCCTTCCCAGCCACATATTGTAAGAGTATTTTTGGAGCTACAAGATATCTATCGCATGCAATAGTCGTCTCAGAGACCAGAGTACCTGTTGGATGCAATGTGCTACATATTTTCTAGACAGTGTAACATCCAAAATGACAAGAAGGAAGGTAAAAACTTCCATCAAATGAGAATTACTGGTGTGTCTGTAACATTTTTCACTTGTAATTTGATTCCATTCCGCACATAAGTAGCAAACACTTCACGATTTATATAATGACTTAAGCATTCATACACAATAATCAAGATAAACATTACTTGCAGAGCATGTGCATACTAAAGCGAATAATGGTTGCAGCTAACGTGTCCCCTATTAGGCCTTCTCGCACTTACTGACCTAGATACATGGGCGGCTTCTTTCACTGAATTTCGGGTCGAAAATCTGTTGTTGCAAACGATACTTTTTCTTAAATTCGTATTGTCATTATTATTTCTGAGGGTAAATAAATTCTACAACAAAGCTACTATTTCTTCCTCATTATTTTTTTGTTTCGATAATATTATGGTTGAGAGTACAAGCTATCTATGGGATACAATTCGTACGCCGTGTATTGTGCAAGCTATCTGCAGAACACAATGCGAACATTGTGGATTGTAAAAGCTATATACAGAACACAATTCGAACACCGTGGATTGTGCAAGCTATATACAGAACACACTTCGAACGCTGTGGATTGTACAAGCTATATAAAGAATTCACTTCGTACACCGTGTATTGTGCAAGCTATCTGCAGAACACAATTCGAACACTGTGGATTGTGCAAGCTATATACAGGACACAATTCGAACGCTGTGGATTGTACAAGCTATATACAGAACTCAGTTCGTACACCGTGTGTTGTGCAAGATATCTGCAGAACACAATTCGAAAGCTGTGTATTGTATAAGCTATATACAGGACACAATTCGAACACTGTGGATTGTGCAAGTTATCTGCATGACACAATTTGGGCGCTGTGTATTGCCGTTAACACAGATATTTCAACAGCTTTTTATTGAAAGGTAAAGTTTTTAATGCGTCATTTACAGTTTGCACTGAAATTTTCAGTGTAAGCCTAACTAATTAAGCCCCATATGCTTGTAAAAGTAATTTGTCTGCAGATATGAGATGATTTATTGTCACATTCCTACATGTGTAAGGACATTTTTAAAGGATGTTGTGCTGTTTGAATGTTACATTGGTGTTTGGTACAGGAATGTGAGTAAAATATAGTCCTTCAATATGCTTCAGCGTTAGAGACGAAATCCGCCCCAGGGATCAAAACTTTGCGTCTGACAGTCGGCACAATGCTGACCCATGGGTGAACTATTCATATCCTTCATCAGTAGTATAGTGGAGCGAAATAGGGTCTATGGAAAATCCAGTCAAAAAAGTGTCGCGGCCCTTTGGGGTCTATGGGAATTTAACACGGGGAATTTAACATAGGGAATGTATAGGGACAATGGATTGGGCCTGTCTAGGGTCAATAAGAATTGAATAACGGTACTGGACATTGGCAACAATGTTGCAAGTGGCTGACCTCAATCGTGCGGAACACTGGCAACAATGTGGCAAGAGGCTGACTTGAATACGCGCGGCTACCTAGGTAGAAACAAATACAACAGAGACAGAGACATAGAAACATGGTTAGAGATATAGACATATTTTAAAAAAATTTAGGCAAGAAAAAGTAAATCTTCTCGAGGCATATGAGTGGCCCTGAAAAGAGGTTTTGGTTTTTTATGTTAACACCATTGCGTTAACATAGAGGGCATAGCATAGGTATTCTTCTCTTTCTTAAACTTCTTCTAACCTCTGGTCCATAGATGAGGACTCGCTTCAGACAGCCTTGTCTCTCCACATAGATCCTTCTTTTCCAAACGCTCGTCACGGTGATCCGGATGATTGTCCATGATGATTTAACATACACGGGTAAGATTGTACGGAACAGCATCGACGATACGAGAGTAGAGGATTCAACGTTTGTCCCCATCTTGTGACGAGAACAGGTGAGGGAAATGAAGTGAACCGCATTTAGTTATAGTGGAAGAGCAGATCGAAACGGATTGAGATTTCTCACCAATACCAACACGCGTTACAAAATTTACCCACCTCGCGGAGTTTGTCTTCCAATCCGAAGAGAGTTACCTGTGACGTCACATTCCTTATATAGGTGCGCTAGCGTCTGTGCGCAGTGAATCGATGCGACATGGTGTTTTAAAACATGACGGAAACTAAGAAGACGATGAATTGTGGTGCACCGGCTGTGGAGACGAGAAGCGATGGTATAGCAGCGGTTATCAAAGTCAACACAGGTCTACTTCCAGAAGAGGTCGATTTTAATTGTGATTTAGTGGATTTTCTCTCTTCTTCGCAAGAATTTGTTCCGGTACCAGCACCTTCGACAACCTTCTCCTTCTTTACCACACGTCGAGGATTTTAAACAGACACAGAAAGAAGAATTGGAGAAATCTTTACAACAGCAGAAAGAAGCAGAACAAGCTTTTCTGATTGAACAGCAACAGCGAGAAGAAAAAGAAGAGGCGAGAATTAAACGACAGGAAGAAGAAGCAGCAGAGAAGAAACAAGGTCTGGAGAGAAGGAGAACAGTGAAAGTCAAACGGTGACGGTAGTCATGGACATTTTAGCAGAGTTAAAGAGTCTGAAACAAATGTATCAGACTTTTTATTACGACCCAGGAGACCAAAAGACCTTCCCGAGCCAAACAACCCAACCCTGTTTCTACTCCTGAAATATCAGCCCTAGTGATTTCTACCCAATCATCGAAAGGAGTAGTTCCAGAAGTAGTCCTTGGCCGTGACAAATGCTAAAGACAGTTAAAGCTGATTGCTTCTCGTTCCTGAGTTTGTTTTTTTTTTAAAGCAAGCACCCAACGGTCCTTTTCAGGGTCACCCACTTCTTTCGAAAAGAGATAGCATTCATTTTGCCTCAATCAATTAAAACTCCAATTTTTTTTTTTTTACCCCATCATGTACGTGTGTGAGTGCGTGAGTGTAGGTCCTTTATTATTCTAAAAAATCAAAACCAGGAGACACTTACGTTTTTCTGTCTGGTCTATTCTTGTACAAATTTTACAATTCAATTCACAACACAACACTACACTTTTAAAAGTACATAGATTTCTTCTGTGTCTTTTGTTTTGTTCACTCTCTCTTTTTTTGAATTTCTTCACTTTCACAGGTTTTTCCTCCTCTTCTTCCTCACTTTTTTTTCGCCATCTTTTCTTCTCTTTGTGGACGTGTCGGGGTTCTTCCTTTGCCGAAGGCACCTCTTCTTCTTACTCCTGTTCTTGTTGTTTCTTAGGGCAGTCTGAAGACCAATGTCCTTTCTCTTGACAATGATAACAGGTATCTTGACTTTTGTTTCTTATCACACCTGTCTTCCTTTCTTGACGGCCTGGACATTAGCCCAATGCCCATTCTTCTGACAGATATAGCAAGTATCTTGATTTTTATCTCGATAGGAGGGAAAGTAGTACGTCGGCTTGTCTGAAGAAAACCTTCGTATGACACCTCGCAAAGCTCTGATCAAACGTTCGATCTGCGTAGGCTCTTCCATCGTTCAGGTCAGCTTGAGAGTGAAATGAATACAGGGAGGTAAGACACTGGCTCTTTATATATACACTGGCCCTGACATGGATATAAACGTATTAACGTCGTTTCAAATATAGTCATTTGACTTTTTACAGTCAAGATGAAACGATCGCATCATTTCGTGAAGAAAGGAGAAGAAAGTAAGAGGCAGAAACGTGTCTTATCGCCTCGCACAGTAGATGAAATCTTGGCTCAAATTCATGTCAGCGATTTTGAAGATGACATGAGTGAGCCAGAATCCGTGCCTAGAGAGTCCACACCAAACCAAAGTCCACTGCCACCATTAAACCATGAAAAGTACTACCACATTCGAGAAACTGACAAACGCTCCTCTAGAAAATTTAGAACCACGGCCTACACGTACACGGTGAAGTTTAAAGATTTCAAGTCCGACGTACCGTTGGAGAAAGCAGAGGGCTTCATCACCGATATGTGGGATTCTTTGTTAACAACACTGAAACGGCAATCTAAAGCAACACATGACGATCACATGAGACTTTCTATTCATCACGACAGTTTGAAATCCCCCGTTTGGATTGAGTTTAACAGCAAGGCAGAATTGACATCTTCCAAAGTCATGGACAAGATTCAACACTGCAACAATTCCAACGACAAGTTTCACATCACCGATGGAAAAGCGACACTGTTCATGACCAACGTCTCTCTTCCCCAAGGGACTGTGCAAAGCATAAAGGTGTTATTGGTGGACAACCTTCGCAGCACAAGAAAGAGTCTCGTCCGAATTAACAACCCTCAAGACAAGATGTGTTTAGACCGTGCCATCGTGGTGGGACGCACGTATCCCGACAAGAACGACATAGCAGAATGGAAAAGACCCTGGGAGAATATTCGACAATCTGACCGAGCCAAAGAACGAAGTGAAGCAGAGCTCATGTTACAGCAAGCAGGGCTATCCAAAGACACACCCTGCGGCATTCCTGAAATGCAAAAATTGCAAGACGTCTTGGCTCCACGCAACCCATTGAAAGTGCACCCTCAAGAAGCGCGTGGACCTCTGTTGTTTCAAGGCAAAGAATTCAAAGACGGAAAATACATTTCGTCTATCATCACGATGAACATTTCGATGCCATTGCCAGTAGCATTGTACATCAAAAAGCTCAGGATGTTTAGCCTCTAAGCCCTGTCTGGACGAAGTTGAAGATGACAGGAGTGAGCCAGAGTCAGTGCATTGCCCAGCTTGTCAGCGCACTTTTGTCTGCCGTACCTGTTACCAACGACATCTGAAGACGCAAGGTTCATATCAGAAAAGTGCTTGTCAACTCCTGAGATTTGTGCCCTACTTGTGAACAAGTGATACGTACCAATAATACCAAGGCGCACGTATGTTCAGGAAAGAAGCGATGTCACATTTGTCACCAAATCTTTGACTTGGAACACGAATGCTACATTCAAAAATACCATTCCAAACATGAAGAAGAAGATGAACAGAAGAAAGGTAATTTCATCTTTTTCGATTTCTAATGCATGCAAGAGACCGGTATTCACATTCCTAATTTCTGCATGGATCACCGAGCGTACGAGAAGTGCATCCAAGAGCCTATCTTTACTCATTGCCCTCACTACAGCAAGATTTCTGGAAGACGTGAAAAAATCTTTCGCGGACCGAACACGCGAGCCCATTTCGCCCAATGGATCTTAAACCCTATCGAAGAGACGTTGAGCCAAGAGGGCATCTAACGTTACGGAGATTGTCATCGCTATGCCACGGTGATGGCTCACAATTTCTCGGGATACGATGGGCAATTTCTTCTCAGATACTATACGAAACAATGCACCAAGCTTCCTAAAGTGACTTTGAACGTAGCCAAATTCATTTCCATGCAAGTGGGGCAAGTGCAGTTTAAAGATTCGATGAGTTACTTGGCCATGCCTTTGAGTCGAATGCCTAAAACGTTTGGAATGACAGAAATGGCTAAAGGCTATTTTCCGCACTTTTTCAATACCGAAGCCAATCAACACGCCGTTCTACCCCATTTGCCTGAGTCTCACTACTACGACCCTGACAACATGAGAACCAAACAACGAAAAGCTTTCTACGCTTGGTACCAGACTCACACCTCGGACCCCATTCGACTTTCAGGAAGAAATGTTTAAGTATTGTCATTCCGATGTGGACATTTTACGACGTTGCTGTGGAAAATTTCGAGAATTATTCATGGACCACGGAGGGATAGATCCTCTGAAAGAAGCCTGCACCATTGCCAAAGCGTCTTCCTTAGTGTACCGACAACGATTCATGCCCGAAAACACCCTACCTGTCATACGTCCTCAAACGACGAACTTTGTCAAACGTCAATACTTGGTCAAAGTCCTACGCTGGTTACATTACTTGTGCGATAAAGAAGACAAATGGGTCCAACATGCCCGCAACGGAGGAGGCGAAAAGACTATCGGAAGGTATTCGGTGGATGTTTGGGACTTAGAAAACCACGAGATCATGTACGAGATTAACGGGTGCTCATTTCACGGATGTCCCATCTGCTACCCTCAACGTGACACTACAAATCAATTTTTACAACGGACCATAGAAGACTTGTACCAGGCCACTTGTCAGCGCCATTTCAAGTTAGAACAGCAAGAATTCCAAGTGGTGGAAATGTGGGAACACGAGTACGATCACCGTTTGAAAAGCGATCGCGAGTTTAAACGCATCGTAGAAAGTTACAAGTTGGTGGAACCACTGAACCCAAGGGACAGTTTGTACGGAGGACGGACGAATGCCACCTGTTTGCTGTACCAAGCCGAGGAGGAGAAAGGAGAAGAAATCAAATACCTGGACATGTGTTCGCTGTATCCATACATGTGCAAATATTGTCACTTTCCCACAGAGCACCCGCAATTGCTGACGGAACACATTGATCTGGACAACATTCGTGAATACGAAGGATAGATCAAGTATAAAGTCTTGCCTCCCACGGACTTGTACCATTCCGTTTTACCTCACCGTTGCCAAGGAAACCTGATGTTTCCCTTATGCCGTACTTGTGCCGAAACATACAACCAAGACCAACCTTGTCAGCACACCAAGGAAGAATGCGCCTTGACAGGAACGTGGGTCAGCGTGCAATTGTTTAAAGCTCTGGACCTTGGATACCAACTGTTAGAAGCGTACGAAATGTACCACTCTCCAAGACAGAACAGTACCAGAAGGGCAACGATGCCTTTTTGAAACTGAAACAAGAAGCCAGCGGCTATCCTTCCTGGTGGACACTCCCAAAGATCAATAGAAATTCAAAGAGAAATACTGGGAACAGGATGGCATCACTTTAGACCACATCGAGAAAAGCGAAGAAAGGCGATCGTTTGCCAAAGTGATGTTAAATTGTTTCTGGGGCAAAATGGCACAACGACCGTGTTTACCCAAGACGGAGTATTTGACAGAACCTACCCGCTACTTCCTGTTGATTCACGACAAAATCAAATACATGAAACACGTGAACGTCGTTTGTGAGGACTTGATCCTAGTCAATTACGAAGAAGAACTGGACTATGTAGAGGCCGACGAATTTGGAAATGTCATTATTGCGGCTTACGTGACAGCCCATGCTCGCTTAAAATTTTACGAAGCTTTACAACAATTAGGAGATCGCGTACTGTATTTTGACACGGACAGTTGCATCTACATCGATTGCCTGGGTCACTGTCACCCTGTCATTGAAGAAGACCGTTTAGGAACCTGGACAGATGAGCACCCCAACGACAAGATTCTAAGTTTTGCTAGTGGCGGTCCCAAACATTACGGCTACGAATACCGGGACCCACAAGGAGAAGTGGACACCGAGTGTAAAGTGAAAGGACTAACTCTAAATGATCGCAATAGTCAAGTGGTGAACTTTGGCGTGCTGAAAGAAGCATTGCAGTCTGGACAGGATGAAAACTTTAAACTGACCACCTACGAACCGCACAAGATTGTACGTTTAACCACGCACAAAATCGTCAGTTGACCCTTGGAAAAAGTCTATCAAATCGTGTACCAGAAGCGAGTGCGGCTTCCCAACCACTTCAATTTGCCGTACGGACACGTCGATATTGGCCAGCATATAAAAAGCGACAAGACCGATAGCTCATTGTAACTACCAACACCAAGCGAGAAAGATGTGTTCTAACAAACAGACCACACCATTTAAGTCCAGGGATTCTTAAGTGGAGTGCGATGCTATGCCTTGCGATGGCAGTGATGCCGCACGATGTGACTACAGCGATTCAGTATCACATCATAGGAAATTTGCTATAACTACTACCACCATACCTACCATGGAAAGTGATGCTGAACGTGTCAAACCTGATGGATGCGAAAGCGATGCCACTCGTTATCAGGGACACTTTACTGGTTTTCATGGTGGATGTCATCATGACACCATGCGGCTACCACCCTACGGATGTCGTCCAACCCTGAGTAAACTCCTGCGGATTTCACCATACCCTCATCGAAATGAACCTGTGAAAGACGAGTATTCGTTCCCTGTGTGTTTGCCTGAATACTGCGATTTTGAAAGTCGATCCCAAACTTTCCGAGGAAAATGGCCAAAATATCAGGGAGGACCTACCCCCGAAGAATTAGCTAGAGCCGGATTTATCTACATGGGCAAAGGGGATAACGTCAAGCGCTTCAGTTGCGGTGTGTCACTTCAAGAGTGGGAGAAGAAAGATTCTGCTTACGTGGAACATGCTCGATCGTCTCCACACTGTCACTACTTACCTTTAGTGGGACCTAGTCATTGAAGTGGCATACCATGTCGTTTAAGAAACCAGGTTGGCTAGGAGTCAAACGTTGGACAACACCTAGACAAGTATTTAAACCCCATTTAAAAAATAATATTCAAAGATTACCAAACGAATTGCAAGAGAGGATCTACAAGGAAATTTCTCAGGGACTTGCCAGTGCAAAATCTGAATTGGTGACTGAGGATCTTTTATGTCGAGAAATTCACAAGAGGAAATTAACAAAAGACAACAAACAAGTCAGATTTTTCTGGATCCAGTGTGCGTTCTTCCGAATATTCCGCTTTAGCCCATTTACGTCAGAAGATTTTATTACCATTCTTGACCGTTTCCTGGAATATCAGTGGTCAGAAATTACTCCCTACGTCCGTCATTATGGCTTTAGGATAAGTTTTTGACTGGCATGGTCATGAATACTTGCCTGTGGAGCTGAGAGAAAGCATTTACCGAGAGTTTCTAAAAATACAAGTCAAACGCAAAGAACAATTGCATCCGTTACGTCACCAGTATTTAAACCACTGGTACCTAAATGCTATAAGAGAACTGATTCTGATGAAAGCGTTCCAATGGACAGACATCGTTCAGCTACCTCTGGGCGAGTAGGATTGGTGTGTTACTGATTATTTTTACTACAAGGTAGACTTACTGCAACGAATTCCAGAGTTAGAATGTTAGCAAAAAATATTTTACACAATGTAAACTTAGTTCAAGAGGACACTTCTGAACGGTGTGTGATGTGCAAGTTAGTGACTAAACAATTTAGATTCGCCACTGGACTACGATCATCTCTGTAATGAAAGTACACTTATTGCCTCCGACAAAAAGAGGTATAAAAACGGGCTACCATGCCACGACCTTTATCATTCGTGATACAACAGATTCCGTGGACGGAAATCAATGACAGTATTCAGACAGGGTAGGATTAACATCGCATTTTACGAGAACTGTGTCCAATGAATTGGGGTCGACGTGTGGTATGTGCCTTAGTGACTTGTGTTCTGGGATTTCGTTTACCAGCCAATTACTTGTGGACTCTTTACGAACAGTACATACCAAACAAAACATGAAAGTGGTCCCTTTAAATCTATACGAGAAACTCATTCTGTTAAAAGCTTGGCGCTTTCATCTCGATACATCTCGACCTCTGCGGGAAAACAAGATTAGTCAACTTTTAGGCACTGAAGATGTGTACGACGACGTATGTGTAGCTTGTGACTTCCACCCTCACTGGAGAGATGTACGTGACTGGAACCGTTCGGGCTTCGAGGTTTGGACAAAAGAAGTGGCAAACTATACCCAAGATTTGTAATCCTGACTTCCAATCTTCAGTGAAAAAAGTAACTTTTAAGCCTGTGTTAGTGACAGTACCAGAAGAAGAACAACCCGTCACACCGAGAAAAAACACTCTCTTCAGGACAGGACCGTCATCGACATCCCCGAAAGGCCATTCCGGGAGGACTCCTGTGTGAATGTGCCAAGGAGTGTAGAGACTGTAAGAGCGTTACACACTGTCCCTAGGACACCACACTTTGATCACCAAATATTTTGTACAGAGATTTGTTTATATTCCACTATGATCGTTTTGATGTGTCTTTTATTCATGTACTTAACCATTTGGCTTATATGTTTTTTTTGTCTTTAGTGCTGTTCACTTTTAAAGATGGCAATAAACGTGTCCCGAAAAAAGTATAAAAACTTGTCTTGTCTGTCTTCGTCTCAAAAGCGACACTCGCTACACTACTACGGCTACCTCTACTGTCTCCGATCCCTCTTCCTCTACTTTCAAAGTCATCAACGAAAACTTAGATTGTGCTAGTTGGGAGGCCTTGTATCTTCGCCATCCCATTAACATCTAAATTGCCGGACCTAGCGGTTCAGTCAAAACCGAATTTGACAAACGTTTGATCGAACATAAACATCATTTGATCTATCGTCCACCTCAATGAATCGTGTGATGTTACAAAGAGTGGCAGTCGGCGTACAGCCTTCTGCGAGAAAGTCAAGGCGATTCCATCGTCTTTGTGGAAGGCATTCCTGGCGAAGATGATAGGATCGTGTCTGACCCTAGTCAAACCCATCTGGTCATCTTCGACGACATATTAGGAGAAGACGAAGAAGAAATTAAATTGTGGTTTACGCGCAAAGACCATCGTCGCAAAGCCGGTGTCATTTACATTACCCAAAATTTGTTTCAACAAAGTCAAGTCAATCGCGCCATCAGTCTCAATGCTCATTATGTGGTCTTGTTTAAAAGCCCAAGAGATAAATCGCAAGTCTTAGCCAAACAGTTAGGGACGTCTTGGCTGACAAATGCGTTCGACCATGCCACTCAAACTCCACACTCCTATTTACTCGTGGATTTAAACCCACCACCCCTGATTACTTGTGATTTCGTACCTATCTGTTTCACAACTGGTGCCAAGACGGAGGGCCTGTTGTGTACACGTCCCAGTCGTCGACTTAACAACAACAACCAAAAAAGTTTATAAAAACCTTGGTCGCTTTGGGTCTGTCTCACACAGCGTCAACATGAGGTCCCTTCAGTCTCATCTTCCTGTCAAATTGATCCCTGCCTTGCACGGTATCAGTCACGAAATAAAATCCACAAATACGTGCTTGTCTTACAAGCCAGTCTCAAAGAAGTCTTACGATGGTTTACGGTGACAGCACGTCAATCACTGCAAGGTATCATTCATATTCCACATCAAACCAAATGCTTTTTTGACAGAAACAAAGTAGCCTTGACGCAACTGGCCGATCATCGCATCGGCACTCAAACCAAAAACAAATCATTTTGAAACCTTGAGGTAGAGGTTCTCTTGGAGGTGTCATCATTCGTTCCCTCCTAAAATGGGATCCCAATGCTCACAAAGTTTTCCCCAAGAAAAAAAAACACTCCCCGACGTACCCAGAAGGAAAAGAAAACGAGAAGAAGTGGCAAGACCAGGTCACATCCTCAGAAAAAGAAAAGCCCACAGAAAACAGCTTCTACCCGCAAGAGAGGAACTGCCGCCGGGACGCAACCTTACATTCGCAAACCACGACCTGCCTTCTCCTCTAGTGGTGACACCCTCTTCCTCTTTAGCGGCAGTGGCCGCTGCTCACAAAGTACCTGCTTCCAAAATCAAAGTCCAAGAGAGATCTGGTATATTAAAGAGTTTACTGGATTTGTCCAAGCAAGATCTGTCCCTACTGAGTCCGTTGCGAACCCGTCCACGACGCGTGATGCCTGCCATGAAAATGATACGATGAGCCGACAATCAGTGGCGACGAATTCCAGTATAAAAAAGATCTGAGGTAAACGACGGGGTTCAGTGCTTTTGTACTCATCAATGCCCAAAGATGTCCCCTCAAAGAAGTGCACACGGTCACCATCATCGTTCTTCTGTTCAAAATGAAAAGGAAAAAGAAAAGGACAGTCACGTCTTCCGAAAAATGGCTTCGTCAAACATCGACGTCACCCCCAGAAAAGACACACTCGTCCAAAGAAAAAGAGGATGTTTTTTTCTGTCAAACGTTCTCAAACAAATAAGATAAAAGGACGCATGTCAAGCCATGGACTTCAGTGTATGTTTTTCCTCCTGAACCAAAAAGATGTCCCCTCAAAGAACTGCACACCATCGTCGTTCTCCTGTCCAGAAAGGAAAAAGAAAAAGACAGTCACGTCATCCGAAGAAACGCTTACCCAAGCATCGACGTCACCCCCAGAAAAGGAGAAACAAACAAAGGGGACGATTGTTTGTAGGTATAGAAAATATGGTCAAAAGGTTGAACAAAAACTTTTATCAAAAATAAAAACATTGGATACAAGGACACGTGTCAAGCCATGGACTTCAGTGTATTTGTGTGTGCTCCTGAATGCCTCGAAGAAGTGCACACCGTCACTATTGTCGTTCTTCTGTCCAAAAAGGAAAAGGAAAAAGAACAAGACAGTCTCGTCATCCGAAAAAGCGCTTCGCCAAACATCAACGTCACCTCCAGAAAAGACATACTCGTCCAAAGAAAAGGAGAAGTCACCAAAAAGGAGGATTCTTTGGCGATTTTGGAAAACAAATCATCACCTTTTTGACGAAGCGATAGTCCAAACAAGGCTAAAAGACCGTGTGTAAAGTCATCTACGTTAGTGTATTTTTGGTGGGTGCTCCGGAACCAACCAACCAACAAACAAAGATGTCACTCCATAAGAGACATCCTTCTTCTACCCCCAAAGGAAAGAAAAGGAAAGGACTGCCTCCTCGTTTAGTCAAACATTGGGAAATGTTGTCCGTCCTGTAGAAAGCTTCTCCACCCATGCGAAAACCACTCATTCAAACCGCCTTCAAAGTCGTCATCGATACAGTGAGCGAATGTTGTCTGAATGTCTTGAAAGGAATGATACTTTGTCTAAACATCAGAAAGAATGCATAGCCGAACATAGACGCCTTCTTCGTCAAATAGTCCAAAAGAAAATACCCATTCGTCAAAACAAAACCATGTTAGTGCAACGCCGAGGAATTTCTCCCCTGTTGCCACTTCTTACCAAAGTAATAGCGGCACCTATGTTGGGTATATTGGGAAATATTTTACCCGCCATAGCTCCAAGATAAAAGGGTCAAGAAGATAAAAGGGACCTCTGGAATCAAAAGATATCAGACATGCCCAATGAAATCCGATGGAAGGACGAAAACTGGCTTTACTGCCTTACAAACGATGGATGGGATACCATCGTTGGCAAGAACAACGAACCCCGCATTTACCTCCCAATCCTCAGTTGGCCGAGATGTCCCAGTTACAACAAGAATTGCAATCGTTGATGGATCGCAGCGATTTGTGAGAAACGGAAAAATCACAAAGGTACGGTCAACGAAACAGCTCTGCCAACTCTGAAAGATTTTAAGGCCATGATGAAAAGTCCATTGCCACCACCACCACCACCACTACCCCCAGTGATTACGACAGAAAAGGAACAAGAGTTTCAAACTGCACCAGAAAAAGTACGCGAGTTAACAACACCCCCTACATCCAGAATTGGTTGGATTAAGAAGATGATGGCCAGCCCTTCTTCCTCAGAAGAGAAAAGGAAAGCCAAGACAGAAGTGAAACAAGAACTGATTACCAATTGTTCGGACATCCTCCTCGACACGTATCGATCGTCAGACACGTAAAACCTTACAATCCATGAAACTACCATACGAAGACAAGAGCAGCATCAGTGAAGAGTGGATAACCTACTAAAAAATGGAGAAGGTGTTAGCCAGCATTAACTACGATCCATCCCATCCTACGGGTTACGGAGGAGTTCAGAAATTGTATCGTGCTGCCAAAACTCGACTGAAAAGTGTCCGTTTACCTCAAGTGCAACGATGGTTACAAGAACAAGCCACGTACACCTTACACAAACCCATTCGACGAAAATTTTCCAGAAGTAGTACCCAAGTGGAGGGTCTCGATAATCAATGGCAAGCCGATTTAGCCGGTGTCTCTCATTTGGCCACCTACAATCGTGGCTACAAATATTTGTTTTGTGTCATCGACGTCTTTCCAAATTTGCCTCGGTCGTGCCATTGACATCCAAATTGAGCAGTGAGTCAGTGCGAGCCCTTCAGCTGGTGTTGAAACAAAGCGGTCGTCACCCTCTTCGATGGCAAACCGACAATGGCACCGAATTTCTGAAGCAAGCTTTCCAGAAAGAATTAAAGAAACGTAACATTCATTTTTTCACCACCGAGAATCCCGAAACCAAAGCTAGCGTTGTGGAAGGTTTTCAACGCACCTTGAAAGAACGCATGTGGAAATATTTTACGCAAACACACACTCTCAAGTACATCGATCTCTTACATCACCCAGTCCAAGCGTACAACCAATCTTACCGTCGGAGCATCTGACGTTCCCCCCAAGAAGGGACTCCCGACAACGAAGTGACCGTCCTCGAACGCCTGTTTGGTACGTCCCTGACGGTGACTGTCCCCAAGAAAGGTGGAGTGTTGGCAGCAGGAGATTGGGTGCGCATTGGCAAAGCCAAACGCACTTTCGACAAAGGTTACTTACCCAAATGGACCACCGAATTATTTCGTGTCACTGAACGAGTGCGTAGCCGTCATCCTACCGTCTATAAATTGGAAGACATGAACGGGGAAGTGTGAAAAGGAACGTTTAACTTGCCCAAGTTACAACGCATGGCCACAAAAGAAGACGAAGTGTATGAGATCGAAATCATTCTCGATCGAAGAACCCGAAAAGTGGGAAAACATCGAGTCAAAGAAACCAAAGTAAATTGGAAAGGATATCCGCCGAGTTTTGACACTTGGATCGATGCTTCGCAAATCATCGACTATAAAAAGAAGTAACGATCATGCCCTTCAACACAACCTCAATCACTACAATTACAGTGACCACTTCTTCCCCCAGTTCTTCTCTGCAAGATCTACAGAAGCAACCCTTGTGGGTGTGGTATGGAGCACGTGTGCCTAAAACGCAAATCGTCTTTTTCTGCCAAATCTTTGTGGTGCTACCATTGCCTATTTGAATTTGCAACAAGGGACAAACAATTGTGGACCATTTTACTGAGCAGTTGCATAGGTTACCTTCTTCCCAATCCGTCCCCGAAATATTCCTCTAACGGGAACAACAACGGGAGCCTTGCGTCCAACGTCAGTCCCCCTTCCAACAGTCACCATAACAATCCTCTTTTAGATACTCCTCTGACATCCAGCGACCCCTCGGACACTAGAACTCTGGAATTATGAATAACCAATTTTACTTAACGTTATCCAGTGACAGTTCCATGGAGATATTTCCCAAAAACACCTTATGCTGTTACACGGCCAAATTACCTCAGGCCATCCAATTGGATCACGAAGTCCATTGGGAAGTGGCTTTAGTGGAAATGATTCACCCTACACAAATCCTAAATATCCTTCCAAATCAAAACACTTTTACAGTGGAAGTTTGTGACGAGCAAGTGCAAATAAAAAACTTGGATGAATACACCACTGCAAGTGACTCTATGAAAACATAACATCAAAAATCTAAACGGGCCACCCATCTGTTAACCATTCCTGCAGGCTATTATTTAGCGGCCAACATCTGGGAAACGCGATTGCTACCAAATTCAATATCGTGTTTGTCAAAGCCTTGTAGAATAAGAAAAAGCGTCACCCTCGAGTACCATAAAATAGCTCGTCGCTTGCTGATCACATTTTCAGAGGACAAAGTATTGGCCATCACATTTTGTCCTGAATTGCATGACATTTTCGGTGGAGACCCCAAGTTAATCAAGATTAAAAGCAAAGTTTCAGCCGCTACCGGCAACTTGGATTTTACGAAATATTTTCGATTCCCTGTAGAAATGAACCAAGGACTGAATTTGATCTTTGTGTACTCCGATCTGGTGGAGTACAATGTGGTGGGACACACCTCCGTACCGTTACTGAGTGTCATTCCTTTCAAAATGGATTCTGCTACGAACGCTAATGAGGAAGGTGGAAACACCTATCACGTTCACCGCGAATTTGTACATCCTCATTATTTGCCCGTCCGTAAGTCGTATTTCCACACTGTCAACATTACTATAAAAGGAGATCTGGGACAAAATATTCCATTCACCAAAGGGAAAGACACAGTGAAACTCCATTTTCGAAAACGATTACTCTAACCCCTTGTAAGTCATGTATCCTGTGTACCAAGGAGTCGCTCGACAGCGAGGACATGGTTTAGGAGATATTCTGAAATCGGCCTTTCGTTCGGTGGATCACGTTTAAAACCGATGGTTGCACGGTGATTGCAGGCCTTTAAAGATGCCGCTTTGACGCAAGGCAAAGAATTTCTCCAAAATGTCATCATCGACAAACAAAATCCCAAAGAAGCTTTCTTGAGAGCAGGCAAAAATATCTTGCTTCAAACGGGCAAAGACATTTTGGGCAGACAAGAAACTCCTATAAATGCACCGGACGCTGCCGAGTCAGGCATTCCTACTTCCCTGACGCCACAGCAATGACAAGGCAGAAAGAGACGACGAAGACACCCTTTTCAGAGGACTTCACATCCCCAGACCTAGAAAGACCAAGAAAGGAAGAACCGTCCGAGACTTAGACGTCTTTGATTATTAAATCACAAACAGAGAGAAAGAAAAAAAATGATGCACCGAGAGTCTTGGGTCTGTTCCAAGTCGGAACTGGATCTGTTTCCCATGCCACCAACCATGATGACGATGCAAGAATCCCAAAGGGTAGAATTCCATCCCGTTTCCTCTTTGACGGATTCAGCTCCCATTGAGTTTGAAATCAAAGGACAGCCCGAGGATTATATCGATCTGAATAGCAGTTACTTTTACCTGAAACTCAAAGTGATCAAAACGGACAACACCAATCCGAGAGTCGATGCCAGAGTAGCTCCCGTCAACAATTTCATGCATTCCTTGTTCAGCGAAGTGGATTTATACTTGAATAACAAACTGGACCGCAGTAGCATGGATACTTACTCTTACCGAGTGTACCTGGAAAATATCTTGACGTACGGAAAAGAGGCCAAGAACACTCATCTGGATGCTTGAGTGGTTTGGAAACCTGACACCGCAGGTGAGAACACGTTTAACTGACAGCAGATGACGATCCTCACAATGTGGGCTTTAACGACCGTCGAAAGAAAATCCTGCAAGTACATAGTTTAGAACTGATGGATCGTTTGCATTTGGACACGTGGTTGCAAGACAAGTATTTGCTCAACTGAGTGGATATCCGCCTGAGACTGAATCTCAGCAGTACCGCTTTCCATTTCATGGCTCATGCCAACGAGTACAAAACCATCATCCAAGAAGCCAGACTTTATGAACGTCGCGTAGAAGTGTTACTTAAAGCGGGAAACGACATCAGTCACACGTTGAGCAGAACAACTGCCAAGTATCCGATATGACGAGTGGAAGTGAAAACTTTCACCATTGCTGTTGAACTCCGCTCAAAGATCGAAGATCATCTGTTCCAAGGACAGTTACCCAAACGTTTAGTCGTTGGTATCGTGAGCAATGCAGCCCTCAACGGTACCCACGATCAAATTCCTTTCCAGTTTAAGCACTAAAAAGTGTCCAAGATTGAAGTTAGTCGCGATGGGAAGACCTTGTGTACCAGACCCTTCAAACCTACGTTTGCCTAGAAGAATTACTTGAGATCGTACTTGTCCCTGTACGAAGCTACAGAACAGCTAGGAACCAACACCAGCCACGGCATTTTGTATGAAAATTACGCAGAAGGTTACACATTGTGGGCTTTTGATTTCACTCCAGACCAAAGCAGCGATGAGAGACATTTCCACCCTATAAAATCAGGTCAACTGCGTGTGGAACTTTAGTTTGCAGAAGCTCTCGCCGAGACGGTGAACGTCATCTTGTATGCCGAATTCGATAATACCATCGAAATCAACAGTTTGAGAGAAGTCATTCTAAACTATTAGAAACTATAGAAGACTCTTATCCCTCTTTGAACAGAATCTTTGGAGATGGAATGAGAGGATGCCGTGAAAGGAGAACCCCAAGACAAAGACGAAGAGAACATGGTGGTGATGTCCAGATGGCCAGAACAAGAACAACATTTAGTGTTCTGTTTTGCCAAGCACCTGGCGGAAAAAATTACGGAATTGACCAAGAAAGATTGCTATGGATGTCAAAACGATCATCCTAGTCAAATTCAACAAGATAAATGTCTGATGATGAGCCAAGAAGAAAAATTGGACGAGTATCTGGACGATGCTTGGGGTCTCATCTCGGAAGAAGCAGTGTTGCATGAGTGGTAAAAAAGGCTTGCGTGATCATTCCTGTCCTCCATTGTCTACTCTAGAGATCTATCGCATCGAAGCTATCATATCCCAGAGTGCAGAGACGAAGCAAAGAAACAGATACTTGTCAGAGATTTTCAAACAAAAAGTCAGAATTGAATTGATCACTTATCATTACCTGTGAGAAAACAACAAAACAAAACAAAAAATGGATACCTGGGAACTTTATTACCTTTTAAACAACATTTCGTTCACCGCTTCTTGGAATCCTATCGTGTGTGCTAAAGATGAAGTACCTCATCGCAAATCTCAAGACCATCAAGCTTATGTCACCAACACGGACAACGGTCATCTCCCAGGAACACACTGGGTAGCCGTCTACTTCCCAAAAGAGGATTGTGTGGAGTATTTTGATTCGTATGGATTACCCCCTTTGGAAGACGACATCATCGACTTTATGAGAAGAAATGCCCAGAGGACACCATTCAATAATGTGAAATTACAAGCCACAGATTCCATGGTGTGTGTACAATATTGTGTGTATTTTCTTCATCAACGCAGTCTTGGATATTGTTTAGAACATTTAGTGACTTATTTTGATCGTAACTCTTCTAGAAACGATGACAAAGTAGATCGATGGTTTTGTGACCGTTATGGCTATCTCTTTTCTTTAGCTAGGAAACGTAGTGTATATCAATGGCCTCATGACTTCCATGAGTGGAAATCTAACTTGACTTCACAACGTTGTCAACCTTGTCAAAAAACGTTTGTTAGATGTTATATGAATTTGTTAGTTCTTAGTTGTTTCTTGAATAAAAAATGTTGTGTTTTTTAATAAAAAAAAGATTGTGTCTGTCTTTTGTTTTCAAATAATTTTATCATTATAAATGCTCTTTGACATCTCTCTCCATCCCTCACCATGACATTAGCTTTCATAGAGTTCTGACTCAACGAAAACCCAGTTGGAATGTTTTCTATCGCGTCCGCGTTTGAACCGTATAAAGCGAGGCAGTCTCCAGTCTTGCCATCGATTGTTGACTCGTCCACCTATGAAAATGCTTTCAAAACTAGCCAAGCTGAACGAAGCTTACGTGAATTTACATCGTGTCAGGCAAAACTTGATACAGAAGCCTGAAGAGATAAAGAATGTCAGGATGTTGAAAGTGACCGAAGACCTGATAAAAGAATTCTTCAGAGAAGAAATCAAGAAAGAATAAGACGAGTGGACAGAAAAGTACAGACTTCAGAAGCAGCAGAGAGAACAGCAACAACAGCAGCAGCAGCAGCAATAGCAGCAGGAACCAAACAGAGGTTTTGTCGACTGTCGTGTAGACGCCAAGGAGTTCTCCTTCTCTTTCCGCAGAAGCAGACCGTATCATGTAGGAAAGCGTACCACCAGACGGGAACGCAATCTTAGATGATAAAAGATTGCCATTACCCCCCGTCAACTAAAATCAGCCCTTTTTACGGCTACCCCAATACTCTAAATAAGACATACTAATCGAATTGCCAAAAAAATTGTGTGCTTATGTTTTAAAGAATAGAAGTGTGTCTATAAGCACTTCTTTTCTTTTGTAAGTAAAAAGATCCACACTTCGTTTCTGTCTTGTGCGATATTGCATGTCTGTGTTTGTAAGTAAAAAGTCAACAAGCAGTACAGCGTCCACAGGAGGCAAGGATGCCAGATCATTATCCCAGGGTCTGGCACAGAAGACAGAGGGAACAACAAGTGTTCACTATTCCACAAACGGAGGAGTGGGATAGTGAAGCCACTCAAGCCCCGTTTGCGCTCCCAACCACAAACATCAGTTGGGAGCATGACTGGAGCAGACGTTGTGTCTGTGATGCCAGGCCTGGGAGGTGCCACCATTAGCCAGGTGCAATTGGAGTTCGAAAGAAAAAAAGCCCTTCTCAGGGCTAACCAGATTTCTAGAAAAGACACTATTCAAGTTGCCAATTTGTCTGAATGTGGAGTAGTGTAATTATAAACACTCACTCATTTACTGATATGTGTGTGTTTTGTATGTGTTCGCGTACGTTTGTGTGGATAGTAGACTGTGTGTTTTATGCGCTCGCGTACGTTTGTCTGGATAGTAGATATGGTGTATTTATTTTTTTTTTCTTCTCTTCCCGTCTGTGTGGATTGTAGATACGGTGTGTTTGTAGGCGCTTGCGTACTTTTGTGTGGATAGTAGAGTGTGTGTTTTATGCGTTTGCGTACGTTTGTGTGGATAGTAGATATGGTGTGGTTTGTTTTGTTTTTGTTTTTTTTCTTCTCTTCCCTTTTGTGTGGATAGTATATAATATGTGAAGTTATTGTAAGGGATGTTTTCCTCCACGTCCGTGCTTGAAGTATATAAAGTTCGTCATTCGCGCCATTCAACACTGAATAGTCAGCCATAGCGACAAACAACCGTTTGGAGAAGATGAAGAAGTTGCAAGACATTCTTGACAACTTAAACATGATAGATGAGATGTTGGTGAAACGGGATGATGATTATTATTACAATCCGCATAGATGGAAAATGGAGATAAACAATTTGAGAAAGTTAAAGGAAATGTTGAGAGAAATGAAAAAAGAAGTAAAGGAGGAAAAGGAGGATGAAGAGGATAGAATAAGGATGAGGAAATGGAATGAAAAGATGGAAAAAGAAGATGAAAGAGAAAAAGAAGAGGAGAAGAAGGAACAGGAAAAAAAGAAGGAGGAAAAGAATGAGAAGAAAGAGAAGTAGAGTGTAGGAGAGAAAATAAGAAGTTGGTGGAGGAAAAGAAGACATTAAAGACAAAAAAGAAGAAAACCAAGGACCCTTTTCAGGGCCACTCATATACCTCGAAAAGATTTACTCTTTCTTGCCTAAAATGTTTTTTAATCGATTGTATATTTTATGTGTAATGGGCCACTCCATTGCCTCGAAAAGATTTACTCTTCTGCCTAAAAATATTTTTAGTCCATTGTATAATTTATGTTTGATAGATTGATGTTTATCAATCTATGTTTGTGTTATATATATCTATGTCTCTAACTATGTTTCTATGTCTCTGTCTCTATTGTATTTGTTTCTACCTAAGTATCTGCGCGTATTCAGGTCAGCCTTTTGCCACATTGTTGCCAGTGTTCTGCCCGATTGAGGTCAGACACTTGCAACATTGTTGCCAATGTCCAGTACCGTGACGTCACCCCTCTTCAATTCCTATTGACCCTAGACAGGCCCAATCCATTGTCACTATACATTCCCTATGCTAAATTCCCAATATTAAATTCCCATAGACCCCAAAGGGCCGCGACACCTTTTTGACTGGATTTTCCATAGACCCTATATCGCCCCACTATACTACTTGCATCGACGCAAATGAATGATTATGCTATCACGTCATTGCAATGATGAGATGGCGTCATTTTCGCTTTAAAAGGAAAATGTTTCTTGGACTTATCAAAACACGAGTCCTGCTGTGGAGCCTTTATTTCAAAGCAGTGATCAATACTCTTCTTTATGCTTGTAACAGGATGTTAGCTTCAGTAGTTGTAGAAGCAGATGTGTACATTTTGACTTGGGGAAAATGTCTCTAGTTTCTCGTCTCTAAAGTTTGGAGTCAGCGTCCTCTATCGGTAACATAGATCAATGAAGTGTTTTACAAGACCATTATTAAATCACACGACTGAACGAGACTTTAAAATCTACTGATCCCTGTCAACATTTAGATTTACTTGGGAACGTGCGTATATCAAAGATTACGTAACAAAAATAACGATTTCATGAACATGAAAAGCCTGATTTATGGATAAAACTAAGTATCACGTTCTTTTAGACATATATAATTGCTGATTATATATATTTCAAGTTTAGTCAGGAGTAGGCTTACTGTACACATCCTCCACCACCACTACCAACACCAACAAGAAAAACAACAAAATTTTCATTGCTGTTTTTATTTTTTTCTACCGGTTTCTTTAAGATTTATGCATTCGCTTGTAATTAACTCATTTGTTTGTACAGAACTTACATACTTAATATTTTTCGATTTTAATTCACGCTTTGATTCTCTCTCTCTCTCTCTCTCTCTCTCTCTCTCTCTCTCTCTCTCTCTCTCTCTCTCTCTCTCTGTTTATAACCATTTATCCCTGACAGAGTTAGGATAAACGTATTATCTATGCGTGGAAGCCAAAGTACAATTTGTATAGGTGAACAAATGAAAAGATTAAGTCAGCTTTATGTAAACCAAAGTAGGAATAAAGATTTGGATATAAATCGTTGATAAATGGTATTCAACAAAATCTTAGTCCTAGATTGAGTTGCTCAAACATTGTACTGTGGACAAGTTCTCAGCCGAACAAAGCTTTGAACACCATTGTTATCAGCAATAATGAAGATGACATGAGATTTTTGTTCTATTGTTCAGTTTCCATCGCCAACTCAGCGATCGACAGATAGACGGGAATTTTATGAATGGTGTATGCAAAGCGTGAGAAAACAATATTGCAAATATGTTCCCATGCTAAATGGTATGCCAGTTATTAAGTTTACTCGGTGCTCCCATGCTGAATGGTATGTTAGTCATTATGTTTATTCGGAGAGCACCTGCATGTCCGTGCGAAAAAGATGGATGTCCTGTGTAATGTCCGTTAGCACCAGCAAGTTTTAGATACTGTCAAAACAAAAAGAATGTTATATTGATGGTAATTGATATGCAGGTCATAATAATAATACTAATAAAATGCTAATACTACTTATATATATATGCCCGCCGCCGCGCCAATATATATATACTGCCTAACAACGCCTTATGCGCCGCCATAACACTGCCTATACTATACTATATATATATATATATATATACATACATACATACAATTTTCAGTAATGTAGGCAAATAGTACGATGTCATGCACATACGAGGAAATGAGTACTTCAAGCGTGCTTTTTATCGTATCTGGTAATGTTTAACACACTCCCCAATCTAATTGGCACATACCAAGATCTGCCGTCGCGTAATGAGATTATATTTCTCTCCTGTATTTGTTGTGGCATGCACAGCAAATATGCACGGACCGGTGATCAGTCTAACATACAATGTACCAGCTGATCAAAATGTAATCCAATTGATACATGCATAATTTCAAACGTGAAGCACAGACCCCGATTTGTTGTAGCATACTTCAACAAATGGTCATGATCTATGCTGTTGGCTTTTCTGTGCAAGTTCAACACGTGTACTTGCTGTAAATTAAAATTTTTTGACTGCTGTTTGTATTTGCACAACAGTATGTATATCGCAACGACGTGCGCAAGAGGCAGTTCTGCCCTGGGAAGAAAGAGCCTCTTAAGTTTGTTCCTATTATTCGGATTTACACCTCAAGACACTAAGAAAAGTTTATTACAAAATAAAAGACGCTGGCAAAGATGTTGTCAGAACCTTATATGAATAGGGACCTTGTACTCATATCTAAGCGTCTGTTAGTTTCGATGTTTGAGAGGCGTTGCTTTTAGAGTCCTTAGGCCTATAAATCACAACTGGTTGTGACCACTTGTATTCCTGTATAATTTGACCTTATAACTTATCAATAGAAGATTCATAATTGAATTTAGAGGTATACAAACAAAAAGGTGTTGATATTGGCAAATTACATATAGTTGTCAATTTAGTCGAGTAACCGTTGAAATGTACTTTATAAGACTGAATAAAGACTTTAGGTTTGGGAATAAACATCTTATGAGACATAATTTGCTATGATAACACAGTTAACGTAGGCCAGAGTTTGGGAGCAGATGTTTGACGAGAAATAAAATGCAAAACTTAATAATGGACTTGTAGAGGTCTGTCCGTCACAACATTTTTATCGCATGCCACAATGATGCTTTGTGGCAAAAATCTCGAGATAATGCATTTAAATGTTTATCGTCCATCTTGTGTGTTTGCACGTCACCCCTATAATATATATATATATATATATATATATATATATATATATATATATATATATATATATATATATATATATATATATATATATAAGGACCTCGCAGTTTGATTTAACCTACACACCATGTACATATCTTCCAAACTACGCTACCATACCTAGCTACCATACATATATGCATACGTACGTAAGTACATACCTAAGTACATACATACATACTAATCTTCAATCACTTGCTGTCTGGAAGCTTGGTAAATGTTTTCCTAATAAAACTTGGTCTTTCGCTAACATTGCCTATTTAACAATGTGTTCAATTTCAACAGAGAATGAATATAACTGTAAACTCTGCAAAAGACTGACTATAGACAGAGCCAAGCATATGTTACTATGCTGCCAAGCCCTAAATGATGAACGTAACACTATGTTTGAAAGAATAATAGATGCAATAGACATACTAGATTCACAATGGCTTTTTTGTCAAGACAATGACTCATTACTTCGTATCCTTTTGCGCATGCGAGTGGACATCTTTGATTCTATGGATGATCATTCATGGCAGGCATTCATGTGTGTGGTGGCTGAATGAACAGTCACAATGTACAGAAGAGCAAATGAACTTGAAAACGATATCTGATATTATGCTTGTTCAGAATATTAGGGAAATGGACCCATTTCATTCCTATCATAAAAATATTCACAAGTGTTCCAAGTGAGAGCCAGTGTGATAATCATTTCATTTGCAATGAGCTCTCTCACTCATAAGTTTAGACATTGTATTTCTCTACTTTTGTATGTATATACTACATGTTAAATGTGTTGTGTATCCATTAATGTCAAGCTATGTTCCTATCTTTATTGTGTAATAATGAAAAAATAACTGAATGAAATATCTTTTGAAGAGGAAATAAAGAAAGTCAGTCCGTCAGTTATACATACATACATACATACATACATACATACATACATACATACATACAGTAGTATGATAATAGCGGTTTCGTATATACACCTATTCACGAATGCAGGCTTGACAAGGTTATTTTACCAGCACCTACAGTCCCACCGGTGGCTATAAACATGGCACCAACAACAATTCCGATTTTTGTGCCAATAATAGTTAACGTAGTCGTAATTCCCAATACACCAACCCCAGCGGTTTTTGACACTGCGATTCCCCAGATAGCACAATATAGATTCAGCCATCATCAAGTACATTTTGAAGCGCAGTCCCAAGTATTCCTCGATAGTCTTGCAGAGCACTTATCGTGACTGGATCACCGCCAATATAGTTTACGCTGCCATCAACCGAAACAATACCAGCTCATCAGCGATTGTCAGACTCAGTGATTGCAAATCTGGCAATGGGAAGTGAATTACGGTTGAGGACGTCAGCGGTAAAGCCACCAAAGCCGTCACACAAAAGTATTAAACACAATCAATAATGTAAACACAATGGCCGAGTTCAATCATATCTGATAGTGCATTTAATATGGACGCGCCTTTGTTGGTGAATCGAAGTAAGAGAGATTTTCAGTATTACTCGTGCCCGGCCAGAGCCATCAATCAATTAAAAATAGAATTACAAATGCAGGACAACTTCTGTTCTTCCTTCCATTGGAGTTATTCTTTGACATTAATGAACAACTTGTGAGTGCCGACAATTGAAATAATTATGATGCCAATGTCCAAGTTGAACTTGTTAACAACGGAATCACTGCGTTGTTTAATAGTGCACGTTATTCCATCGACAGAAAGGAAAACGAATCAACTATTAACAACGTTGACGCAGCCACTATAATTCTTGGACTCGCCAGATGCAGCAATGATTACACGGGAACAGCTTGCCCAGCAATGATGTTTGTCAAAGATGCAATTTATCTTGAAGATAAGTATACATTTCATTAAATTGTATAGGATTCTGTTGTGGACCCACAGCCTGCATGTATGAATGTCATACCTGCTGCCGCGGCCCCTTTGATATTTAGTCCCAACCCAAATTTCAATCTTGGATTTGAACAGCGTCGATCACACCTCATTGATGGTTCATTAAGCTTTTCGTGGGAAATTCTCCTCAGTCAGATATTTGTGATTTGTAGAGATGTTCGCAAGGATATAGTTGGTGCTACACGCAGTCACCTTATTCCGTAAAAACAACGTCAACGATGCAATTTGGCACATATGAAGTGATGATGGCAAAGTTGAGTGGTCAACATTGACTTTGTGGATGACTGTCCTAACCCCTTCAAAGACTATAGAATCACCTTTGTTATCGTTTACGCAATCAGGAACCACAGCAATGCTCATTTCTCGCACATACCAAAGACGCACACGCACCAGCTAGTATTTTGGGACAGTTTACATGGGCAAATAAGCACCCAGAATGGTCTCGCCGCCCTAAAACACACGTTTGTTAAGTTTCAAAGTATAACGAGAGATAACAATCAAGAGCATAACAAAACATAACAAAATGGTATTTAAACAATTACAAATGAAGGAAGTTTCCTTGCGATTCAACGGTCGTCAGGGACCTACAGAAGAAATTCCTCTTAAGTATATAAACAATAATACCGCATGTGCATATTATAATGTGGTCCTATAGGGACCGGCATCAAAACATCGACACTGGTCTGCAGATATCCCGACAAGACTTTCGTATGTTGTACCCGATTTATTACTTTTCATGGGAATATCTGGAGTTGTTTCAGCAAACCATTGTTGATATGTATTTTCACGCACGTGAGGGTGCACTTTCAGATGGTAATGCTAACTACAAATTATGCTATGATATTGTCTGACAACACTCTGTTGCTGGAGGGTGCTGGTGGTAGAACTATGGTCCTCGATACATAATGAAACCCGTTATGTATTTAAATAGTGTCCTATCACCAGGTGAAAGTCGGCCTTTGTGAAAACAAACTAGGAAATATAAAACACGCAAATAAAAATGATTGTGGGGTCATACTGAAATTTTCTCCTGCAAAATTAACTGGAAATATCCTCGTGTGGTTTAACCACTGATTTCTTCAAATATACCAGTGCGAGCACCGTTGGATGGCTCCATGTGCGGTCCACTTGTTGTGAAGTGTTGTGTACATTTCAGCGTTCACCAACCCGGCAAACACTTGATTTCACATTTAAAAAACGTTTAATATTTTACAAATGTCTATTAATATTTATGGACGTTACCCTGCCAGACGACACGCTGCTGATGTTGATCTGATCAGGATTGCCACCAAAGCGGATTTGAATGAGTTTACTAGTCGAGTTGTTAGTGTTGACCTAGGTGACATTGTGATTTTTGAAGATCACACTGGCAAACTGTCACTGTCGCAAAGATCCGGTCTGAGATCGCTGAAAACGTAGGAATCAGAGACGCTGGTGTGTCGATTGCTCTTATCAGAGAGTATGTCGATACTGCTAGTAATGGGATGAGACAATGCGTGGATAAATAGATCATAAATATGCCGTCACAACCACGCTATGTAACTTCATGGAGCATAATTAAGGGAACATAAATCAAAGAAGGAGAGAAGCAAACTGACATCGTAACTTTGGCAAACGGTCGACTTATTTTAGGTTATCTTATTGAAAATGGCTTTGAAAGATCTAAAAATGGCATCTTAAAGGTGCCCGACTCTGGATCATACTTGCTTATCATTACTGAAGTAAAGGTACGTGTATTCGAGTGGGAATGTTGATAAATGAAAAGTGCTATCATGTCTTAATCATGTGTCAGTTATATCACGTATCGAGAAAAAGGACGCTGGTGAATTTTATTCACAAACCATATTAGCATCATTAGTTGCTGGAGATGAAATTCAGTTTGATGGAATCAACATTTATCCTGACGGGTACTTAACTGTCTTTGGTGTTTGTGTTTAAGATAAGTTTTATTATTATTATATACTCGATGGATTTTGTGCCGCGGTGATGAGCTTGCGGAATCTTCCGACGGAGTGTTTTATCACCTGGCAAAGCATACTAGCATCGATAACAATTTTGCTCAACTTCTCGATGGGTGTCTGCTTCGAAGGGATGTTACCAAACCATCGTCTGAACTGGCATATAATTTTATTAAGGGTCAAGTAGAAATTTATCCGCTGCAATCACCATGAACAACAAACAACTCGAGGTCAATTTGGAATAATCGCACGTGCATTTTGAAAATTCCCAAGCGTTGACTGTACCACCACGTGCAAAAACACTCCGAGATAATTTATACAATGGTAAATTGTATTCACCGATTTATCCACCCCCGGTAAGTTTACCAAGGATGATCGTCAAATGTGAAAGATGCTGGCGTATAGGTGCTTTTGAATGAAAAGGTGGTACACCACTAAAACGGACAATTGCCGGAAATTTAAATATTCCCCAAGAAGAGGTTTTCTATAATTGTGTGACATTTGTATCAGTAGAAAGGTAATTGGCTAGAATTGTGTATTTATATTGTAAATGAACGTGATAAGTCTAGCCAGGGTCTGCCAGTCGTACAATGGTACTACGATATTGTATTATAAATAGAAAAACTATAATGGACCCTCGATGCTACCGACATGAAGAACAAAAATGAACGGGAAGCAACTGCGAAATGAAATCACCATCAGAACTGCATTCATCATGAAATGCAGCCGAGTTCGAGATTGTACTGGCGGAAATGGAAAATCACCGACAACTCCGAGCACAAATAAGGAACCATGCTATGTACAGACAATAAATGTCGTGGATGTTGTGGCGGTCTTCGTTGGGGTCGTTGCGGCTCTGACTCTTGACGCTGTCTCTCCAGATCCAGGTCCCAGGTTTCTGTTGGAGGCACAGCGTCCATTTCTTGTGATCCAGATGGGTCCTTCTGTTGGAGGCACAGCGTCCATTTCTTGTGGTGGTTGGCGTTGTGATGATGGTGTCCTCGCAGATGGAGCAGTTATCCCCTTTTACTTTTCATTCTCTTTTCTTCCTTTTTTATTCTTCTTCTATCTTCTTCTATTCGTGTATTGCGTCCTTGGCCAGCTCGTCCAGGAGGAGACGAGCATATTCCAGGTGCATCTTGAGCTCTAGCAGTTTATGTAGTCTGCTCATCTTTCACTGTTGACACGTCAACGATGTGTAGCCAGACAGGTGAACGCCCCGGTTTATATGCAAGGTAGTAAAAGAAAACACCCCTCACACAAACTAACAATATACACCACACACACAAGGCCCTAACGTTGAAGATATGTACTGCTCGGACCCAAAAGAAACACTCTCTTCACTTTTTTAACATAAAAACACACTATAATACAACAAATACACGCAATCATACACCAGACCTATCAAACACGCACTATCATACAAGCAAGGATACGAAGTGTTTATAGACACACCTCTAAACCCTTACATATAAACACACTCGACTTCCACTCATTTACTTCTTTTGGCAATCGATGCGCACTACGTTCTCTAGCTATAGACAAAGATAACTATAACGTTCACTAAACCATCCGTCTACTTTATCATCGTTTATAAAATTGTTACTATCAAAATAAGTCACTAAATGTTCTAGGGGATATCCAATGCTGCGTTGATTAAGAAAATGCATGTAATATTTTCTACACGCCATGGAACCTGTGCCTTGTAATTTCGCATTATTAAATCGAGCCGTCTTAGTATTTCTTCTCACAAAGTCGATGATGTCGTCTTCGAAAGACGGTAATTCATAAGAATGAAAATACTCCAGACTGTGACCGTTGGGCGAATATACGGCCACCCAGTGGGTTCCTGGTTGATGATTGTCGTCGGTGTTCATGACATAAGAACCTCCAAAGCATTGGCCCAGACTTGGAGAATATCATAACTGTTGAGCAGGCAGGCTTCAGGCATGGCCGTAGCACTTGCGATCAAGTCTTTGCCCTGACTACATTTGTTGAAAACGGCTTTCAGAAGAACCTTAAAACTGGAGTTGTTTTCCTTGATCTAACAGCGGCATATGCCAGGGTCGGTCATGCAGGGCTGTTGTTGAAAATTTCCGAAGTATTGCCTCCCTGGATAGTTGAGACATTGAACTGTTCCTTTGTGACAGGCGCTTCAGAGTCCACATCAGAGACCTGCAACTAATGGAGGAGTCAGACTAACGGACTTTCACAAGGGTGTGTTCTTTTGCCAGGTTTGTTCAATGTCTATGTCAATGACTTACCCGTAACACAGTCACGCAAGTTCATATATGCAGATGACATTGCTCTCGGGACCCAAAGTCGCTCATTTACTGAGCTTGAAGAGGCACTGAATAAGGACCTGGAAGATATGACGGACTTCTTCAAGAAATTGCGTCTACAGCCAAGTGCAACAAAGACAGTCTCCAGCGTCTTCCGCCTTAAAAATGCAAATGTGAACCGTGAGCTTTGCATTGTCCTCAATGGGCAGCAAATAAAACATGACCCGAAACCTGCGTACCTTGTTGTGACTCTGGACAGATCACTGACATTCTACAACCACCTGAAGAAAACTTCAGCAAAAGTGAGCACTCGAAACAACCTACTCCACAAACTGGCTGGCTCAACCTGGAGCGCTCGTGCTCAGACACTCAAGACATCAGCACTGGCCCTCTGTTATTCAATTGCCGAGTATTGCGCTTCTGCCTGGGCTCGATCATCCCACAAAAAACTAACTGATGTCCAGCTCAACACAACAATGCGCATAATCTCTGGAATACTACGTCCTACTCCTTAACCATGGCTGCCGGTACTCAGCAGCATTCCTTCTCCACATCTGCGTCGCCGGAAAGCAACCACAAAGTGTTGGCTAAGGTCTGTGCTAATAAGAAACTTCCACTGTATGTGGACATCACCTCACATTCAGCTGTCCGCTTGATGCGAGACGCCCAGTCTGGTTAGGTTCCTTGCCGGAGGATATCACAGCTATTCGGCATGGAGTGTCGAGTGGTCTTCAACAGATATTGTAAACTACTCCCTCGTAGCTGAGCCGTCTGTCTGCCCTCCTGGCTTCAACCTTCCACGTCATCTGTGGACCAGGCTGAACAACTTTCGGACAGGACAGGGTCGTTGTACAGTCGACCTTGTCCTATGAGGTCAGGCCACTGACTCTTCTTGTTGCTGTGGAGCTCTACAGACCATGTAACACATTGTGAACAACTGTCTACTGACACAGTTCCCCGGTGGACCATAGGCTCTGCACCTTGCTGATGATGACGCTATAAAATGGCTGAGCTTGCACTCCACACGATAATAATAATAATAATAATGACATAAGCTTGAATTTCTTTAGGTTTGCGATCAGGAAGTTCATCTTTAGCGCACACGACAGAATTCCAATAAGCTGTGTACGAACTCTTTGTCAAAAGGCAACGAAGTTCCAAGTTATCCATTTTGATTCTTTGTTTCTGTCACAAATAATGATAAGTCATCAATTGAATCCTGGCCTTTTCCTTGAAATCTCTGTTGAGTAAATGGCTCTACGATTCGTTTCCGTACTTTGTGGAAGGAGAGATTCTATGAGTTGGATCTCCAGTGAAGTCATTGGAGGGGAGTAATAGTCATGCAAGTCTTTATACTGCTTCTTCCGAGATGAGATTTCAAGCATCATCCAGATACTCTTCATTGGTTTCTTATAGTTCATCATCATGCATATAGCTTGTTCAATTTGACTGGGATGATCGTTTTCACATCTATAACAATCGATCAACACTGTAATTATTTCAGCATATTCTTCTTGTTCATCTCGACATCATGATCTCCTCTTCGCCTTTGTCTTCTTCGTTTTATTCTTGTTCAAAGACATCCTCGTCACTTATCTCCAAAGTGGCTCTACAATCCAAAAAGGGATAAGATTCTTCCATTTCATCTAAAAGTCTAGAAACACTTCACTCAACCTGTTGATTTATACCGTATTTTCGAATTCTGCATACAAGATGACGTTCACCGTCCCGGGCAGAGGAACTTTAAACTGAAGTTCCACACGATGTTGGCCGGATTGTATAGGGTGGAAATGTCCTTTGTCGCTGCCTTGATCAGGAGTGAAATCCAAATCTCACAAAGCGTAACCTCCTGCATAATTGTGGTGCAAAATGCCTTGGCTGGTGTTGATACCTAAGTGTCCGGTGGTTTCGCACAGCAACAAGTATGACCTCAAGTTATTCTTCTTGATATCTTCAAAGCAAGGTTCGAAGGGTTTGGTATACAAGGTCTTGCCATCTCGACTGAATTCGATCTTGGACACTTTGTAGTATCGAAATCTGAATGGATTTTAATTTGTGGTTTCCGTCGAAGGCTCAATTCTTGACGATGCCAATAATTAAATGTTTGGTGAAATGTTCTTGGAACAGATGATCTTCTGTCTTCGGTTACAGACTCAATGTTGAAGGTTTTCACTTCCACTCATCGTATCAGATTCTTGGCGGTCTTTCTGCTCAATGTGTGACCGATGTCGTTTCCCACTTTAGGTAACATTTCCACGCGTCGCACGTAGAGTCTGGCTTCTTGGATTTTGGTTTTATAATCGACAGCATTAGCCTTCAAATGGAAAGCGGCACTGCTTCGATTCAGTCTCAGGCGGACATCCACTCCGTTTAGTAAATACGTGTCTTCCAACCACATGTCCAAATCAATAGATTCATCAGTTCTAAACTGCGATCGTGTAGGATTTTCTTTAGACGGTCGCTAAATACCACATTGTGAGGATTGTCAGCTTCTGTCACTGCTTCGTCGTCGAAACTGTTTCGAGTGTCAGGTTTCCACTCCACGCAAGCATCATGCATCTAGCAGGGTGTTCTTGACTTTGAAAATGACAGTAGCAGGATATGTGTTATTTTATGGTACTGGATCAGGTCACTTCATTTCGTTTTGTCAAGGTCTTTGCCAAACTGAGCGTCGAAAATACAGGCAGTCGTCTCCTCTAGATATTGAGCGCTAAAATAGTAGCCTGCATGAATTTTCATTGCATAGATGTACCGTTGAGGAATGGTTGTTGATTGCCTTTTGGATTCGTAAAAACCATTATCGTCTTCATTCAATGTTCTTGTACTTGAGGACTCGATTCGGTAAAACTCGTTTGATTTCTGCTGGTGTAACTAGATAACCGGGTTGGCGTCGGATTATAAAGACGAATACTAATAATGGTCAAAAAAACAATGTTTATTTATGAATGATTCAATGAAAAGACTGTTTGATTGGTGCGCCAACAAAATCCAATTATTTGATATTTAACAAAATATGCACGAACCTAATAATGTATTGCGATTTCAATGAAATGTGAACTAATATGCAAGAAAAAATCTTAAATAGTAAAACGAGAAAATGATTAATGATTCAAAGTGATTCCACACAAATAATTGAAAAAAATGATTCACGTAAACATTGACAATTTCCACACAAATAGTTGTTGTTGTTGTTGTTGCAGGGTTTAACGCCATTTTTCAGCACAAGATATACATGGTGGCCAGTATAAATGGTGGAGGAAAAACCCGCAAAGAACCACCGACCCACGAGAAGGTCCTGGCAAGCTTTCTCACATAACCACATTAGCCGAATCCGAGACTCGAACCCACGCAGACAGAGGTAAGATGGCAGTGATCCGTAATGGTGAGTGCTTTAGACCACTCGGCCACTCGGGGCCCCTCCACACAAATAGTAATAAATAATATAGTTCACTCAGATAGTGAAATATGATGAGTTTTCACTCAAATAGTGAAATATGATGAGTTTTCACTCAAATAGTGAAATATGATATGGAAGTTGGGACAAATATCTTGCGGAGTCGAATACAAATCCGAAAAAGTCTTCTCAGCCCCAACGTTATGTCGAATGGTTGAGGAGCCACCACTAACGGTCTGCCCCTCCTAGTCTTTCTAAAGATCAGTAAAATCTCTTGTTCACTGCAGACCGTCGGTCCAGAAGCCTTCTTTCTTCACCACGTGATGACCTTTATCTTCTTTAGGGCCAACGTCACCACCGACAGCAGCACAGTGGGTATAACACAGCCCAAATTAGCAACACGGCTAAACAACACCTACAATGCGGTGCATATACAGAGATACAGTATAACTATCACTCCGTCCCTCCTTCACTCCTTTAGCCCTACACTCAGTATTCACCAGCCACCATTCACCAGTCACCGGCTATCAATCAATCAATCACCATTCAGTCAGCTGAAAATATAATATTCGAATATGTGTACTACAAATGACACGGTCATGTATAACAGCACGTAATGATGTTATGTACAGTAAACTTGAGTTGATTATTGTATACAAATTCTATTATCGAGATTAGTATTCAAGGTGATCATCAGGTTCAGAAGTGAATCGGTGTCTGACAAGAATCTTATAGTACTTAACGTAACACCGTCTCTTCCTTAATAAATACAACATTATTCCGAATATAAACGTTTTGTTAAGTTATATACAGGTAAACTAAAAAACAGACTATAACATTGCACTATATGCCACAAGTCGGAATTACCTAACATACAAGATAAATGTGATAGTAAAACAATTATATCCTATAATACAAATAGAAAAATAATATAACTCACAGCTGGAGATCGCGCGTCATAAAGTGGACTGCTCTCTGACAAGACTCTTCGTAATGTGATGTTTAGCTCTACGATGAGGTAATTTATACACAGGCCATGTAACCATACACTGCCTGTACGCTCAAGGTATGTGGGGTTTCCCATTGTGAACACTTTGCTCGTGCATCATGGGATGAACCGAACTCACAATTTCGAAATAATATACGATATACATAAACCACCCTCGAGTAACGTTGTACACAGAAACGAAACCCGAGTACATGTATTTAATCCAAATAATAAATAAACGATAGATATATACAATTCCGTGACATGTGGGGTGAATTTCTACCAAAATCAGTTCCCAATGCGCTTTGTGATCCGATTGGATGGCCTGAGGTGATGTGGCCGTGAAATAGCACAAAGTATTATTGGAAATTACATCCATAAAACTGTCACTGGGTAACGTTAAGTAACATTAGCTATTCATAATTCGAGATTTCTGCGTTCTGAGTAGTCACTCGAGGTTAAAAGAGTTTCCAGAAGAGGATTGTTGCTGCCGATATTTTCGGGGTGACTGGTGTTGGCCGCAAGGCTCCCGTAGTAGCTGAAATATTCAGGGAAGAATTGGATTTAACCAATGCAACTGCTGAGTAAAATGGCCCGCATTTGTTTGTCTCCTTATTGCAAACTCATATTGGCCACGGCTGCTCCGAATACACAATGCACTACAAAGATATACAGAAAAAGACGATTTGCCTTTTAGGCACAGGTTCTCTGCACCACACCCACTGGGGTTGCTTTTGCAGATCCTGAAGAGATGAACTCTGAGAAGAAGCGGTCGCCTCTGCTGATGTTGCTATGTTAAACGGCGTAATGGTCACTTCTTTCTATAGTCGATGACTTGCGAAGCGTCGATCCAAGAATCAAAACTCAGAGGATATCCTTTCCAACGCACTTTCACTTCTTTGACTTGGCGTTTGCCAAATTTACGAGTTCTTCAATACAGAATGTTTTCGATGCCGTACACGTCGTCTTCATTTTTGGTCACTCGTAATTCGGGCAAGTATAAAGTTCCTTTTAACAGTTCCCCGTTCATGTCTTATAGTTTAAAGACGTGAGGATGATGGCCACGTACTCGTCCAGTGACACGAAACAATTCGTTAGTCAAGTTTGTTAAATAACCTTTGTCGAAGGTACGTTGTGTTTTTCCTATGCGCACCCGATCTCTCAGTCCACGTTTCTTGGGAACAGCAGTAGGGGACGTACCAAATAGTCGCTCAGAAAAGGTCATTTCACTTCTTCGGGAGCGCATCCGATGCTCCGATGGTAAGAATGGTTGTAAGCTGGAGCAGGCGTTGTAAGACGTCCATGCACTTGAGGGTGTGTTGATGCAAAAAATATTTCAACATGCTTTCTTTTAACCTGCGTTGAAACGTTCCACGATGCTGCCTTGGTTTTGGGATTCTGGGTGGTGAACAAATGGATGTCTGTTTTCTTCAATTCCTTTTGGAAAGCTTGGTTCAGAAATTCGGTGCCTTTGTCTGTTTGCCATTGAAGAGGCCGATGACCGCTTTGTTTCAATACCAGTTTTAAGGCATGCGCTAACTCAGAGTTTGTTTTAGAAGTACAAGGCACATCCAGGCAAATTCGGAAAAGACGTCGATGACACAAAACAAATATTTTCAGCCGTTTTTGTAGGTGGCCATATGAGAGGCATCGGTTAAATCGGCTTGCCATTGAAGAACGATGCCCTCCACTTTGGTGCCACTTCTGGAAAATCTTCGTCGAATAGATTTGTGTAACGTGCACGTGGCTTGTTCTTGAAACCATTGTAGCATTTGGGGTAAACGTAACACTTTTCAGTTGGGTTTTAGCAGGAAAATACACTTTTTGAACGACCGCTCCGGTAGCCTAGTGGTTAGAGCGTCCGCCTCGGATGCGGGAGGTCGCGGGTTCGAACCCGGGCCGGGTCATACTAAAGACTTTTTTTTAAAAATGGTACTAACAGCTGCTTCGCTTGGCGTTCAGCATTAAGAGGTTAGTGTTAGGACTGGTCGGCCTGGTGTCAGGATAATGTGACTGGGTGGGACATCATGCCACATGTCTGCGGCATGATGTTTCAGTGCTAGACATCACTATAAACTTTTACAATGCAAACATCGTAGCGATATGACTGCCAAATTGTTAAAGCTACGTTAAAAATCTAAATCACACACACACACACACACACACACACACTTTATGAACTCCTCCGTAACCTGCTGGATAGGCAGGATTGTAGTAAATGCTAGCTAAAAGATTCTCCATCAGACCATAAGTCACCCAGTGTTCACCGATACTACTATTACTTTCGTGGGGTTGTTTGGAACGTGCTTGGCGTTCCCGACGTGCCACTGGAGTAGGAGCCGAGGGTGACGATGGCAAAGGGATGGCTTATATCTTGCTTTCTTTTGTCGCTTCTGGTTTCCTTTTTCTCACTACTGTCGAAGTAGGAGTCGATATCATCTTTTTAACCCAAGCTTTTAGTTCTTCTCGTTGGGGAGTGGGGGAAGGGTCAACAAGGACGCTGCAATCTTACTGGGAATGGGACTTTTTGTCGGTCTTATTCCTCTGGCATCCGTGTGGCTGCGTCTGTCTTGATCACTGGGCTGGTGGCTTTTCATCATAACCTTGAAACCTTTCAGAGTCGGTTTAGCTGTTTCGACTAAACCTTTCTGGTGAAAGAGTTGAAGACGTTGCAAACCTTGACCGTACCGTTGAGATTTTACCGTTTCTGACAAATCGTTGGGATCCATCAACGATTGCAATTCGTGTTATAACTGTAGCATTTCGTTCAGATTATGAATGGGGGGTAAAAGAAGGGTCCGTTTTTCTTGCCAACGATGGAATTTCATCCATCGTTTGTAGGGCACTAAAGCCACCTTGTGTCTTTCTATGAGATTCCAAAGTACACGCATGAGGTCTTCTCACAAAAAGGGGTCCTTATTATTTTCGTCCTTTAATTACTTATCTCGAACCGCTGCATAAAATAATTTCAGCAAGGGCTGTTTGAATGAGTTGTTTTCGCTTGGCTGACGAAGCTTTCGACTGATCGACAACACGTTCCAATGTTTGGGTAAACGAGGATGCTATCCTTTTCTTTTTTCTTTCTTGACAGAAGAGTTACGGTGGTGTGCACTTCTTTTGGATAAAATCTTTTTCCTTTCAGAAGAAAAATAGCACTGTAGCGATTCGCCAGGTACGGGTTCTATTTTATACTGCAATACGTCTCCACTGATACCCGGTACGTGGTATCATTTTCATGATTGGGTATCACTCGAGGATGAGGAGTTCGCAAGGGACAGTTCTTGCTTGAATAAATCCAGTAACTTCTGTAACACTCCCAATCTCTCTTGGACTTTGATCTTGCGGTAGGGTACCTTTCTAGCGACTGCCGCTGCGACTAAAGAAGAAGAAGAAGTCGTCACCGGAGGAGAAGTTCCTTCAGAAACGGGTTTCCATTTTTTCCTCGAATTGGGAAAGACGCGTGTCAAGTCGGGTTTTGTTGGCATCACGAGCAACGGCGAAGAGGAAGAAGCGGCTGCTGGAGACACGGTCACCGTGGATCGTGGTAAGAGGAAGCAAGGTTGCGTCAGGACAGCACTGCCTCTCTTTGGGGTAGAAGCTGTTTTCTTGGAACTTTCTTTTTCTTAGGACTTTTCTTTTTCTGGGGAGGTGACCTTGTCATGCCATTCTTTATCTTCTTGTAACGTCTTTGGGGTGATGTTTTTTCTTGGGGGAGTATTCTGCTGAGTCATTAGGATACCATTTTAAGAGGGAACGATTGATGACACCTTGTAGAGAACCGCTACCTGCAGGTTTCAAAATGATTTGCTTTTCGTTTGAGTATACTTTCTGGCATCTGCCAGTTGCGTCAAGGCTATCTTATGTTTGTTAAAAAAGCGTTTGTTTTGATGAGGGATGTATTTACTTGCTGTCACCGTAAACCATCGTAAGACTTCTTTGACACTGGCTTCTAAGACACGAAGAGGCTCCAGTGGAATTTTTCGCGACTGATGCCGTACAGGGCTCGAATCAATTTGGCTAGAAGATGAGATTGAAAGGAAGTCATATTGACGATTTGTGAGACATACAAGAAGTGTCGGAGGTTCTCGGTATATTTTTTGAAGCCGACGGGGACGTATAAACGACGGGTTCTCATTCTTGGCACCAGTCGTGAAACAAGTGGGTACGAAATCGCAAATAATCGGGCGTGGTGGATTTTAAATCGACAAGTAAATGGGTGTGGGGCGTTTGAGTGGCACCTTCGTACGCATGCGTCAGCAAAGGAGTCCCTAAATATTTGGCTAATACTTGCATTTGAGATTTATCGCTGAGATTTTGAAACAAAATCCATATAACGAGCGTTGAGACTGATGGTACGATGGGCTTTACTTTATTGAAATAAATTTTGGGTAATGTAAATGACACTGGTAAAACGATGATGCCCTTAGCTTGTAAACCAAGTTTTAATTTCTTCTTCGTCTTCTCCTAGCATGTTGTTGAAGACGACCAGATGTGTTTGACACGTGTCATTCATGCTCCCATCGTCATCGCGAGAAATGCCTTCCACAAAGACAATGGATTCTCCTTGACTTTCTTGAAGGAGGCTGTAAGGCGATTGCCACTCTTTGTGATACCACACAATGCGTTGGGGTGGACGATCAAACAAATGGGTATTGTACGCGATCATACGTTAGACCAATTCAGTTTTGGCTGAATCACTCGGTCCAGCAATCAATATGTTAAAGGGATGGCGAAGATACAGTGACTCCCAACTTAAGCAATCTAACTTTTCGTCATTTACTCTGGGAGCAGAGGAAGGTGTAGCCATAGCGAAGGTGTTTACAATTCTGAAAATAACATAGACAAGATAAGAGGTCTTACTTTTCTGACACGTTTATTGAGTGTTAAAAAATTTCGATTTGACACGACATACAAACCTCCATAGGGGCCAAATGATAAAGTACATGGCTAACATGCATAGCAAAATTATCAAAATGCAATACAAACAAGTTGCTGTACAACATTTGAGATAAATGTTTGGTGTCCTAGAATTTCTAGGGACACTCTGTAATGTTCTTTGGGTCTCTACACTATTTGAAGTCTCTATTGTTTCCTCCCAGAAAGGCTTTTCTTTCGTGTTGATGTCAACGACGATACTACTGTCCTGAATTTGGTTTTCTATGTCTGGTTCTTCTGTCACTTTGGTTAACACAGGTTTAAATGTCATATTTTTCACTTGATGTTTTAAGTCCACTTTTTACTGGAATCAATTACAGTAGCTTTGGCATAGTCAACCACTTCTTGAGTCCAAGCATCGAAGCCAACACTTTTCTAGTTACGTACATTTTTCCAGTGAGGGTGTTGGTCAGGAGCTACACACACATCTTCGTAAGCATCCAAAGTCGATGAAGTTTTACGAATCTTTTCTTCATCTAGAGGTTGAGACGTATCGCTGTGAAAGAGCAACGCTTTTAACAGAATGAGTGTTTTGTGCACATTTAAAGGAGTAATCATGATGTCTTTGTAGGTACTGTTCGTAGATTGTCCACAAAGAATCTGCTGGCAAACGAATGCCTAAAAACGAAGTCACTAGCACGCACACCATATGGCGTCCAAAATTAAAAGGAAACAGGTTTTGGTAATCATCCAAAGTCAGAAAAGAGTCATTGATTTCCTTCCACGGAGTCTGTTGGAAAGCTACTGATGAAGGTCTTGGCATGGTAACAGACGTTTATACCCGCGTCGCGCAAATTGTGAATGTCTCTAGTTATTCAAAATCTTATCCCAAAGTTTAAGTGATCGATGTAGAGACTAATTTCTTGCCGCTGCCGATGAGGGTAACTTTCAAGAATGGCAAAGAAATCTTCTAATGTAAATGGTCTAAAGAGGAATACCCTAAAGAACAAAGTCTCGATCAAGAGATATCGAATCACCCTATCCACTTATATTACTTTCCCCTTGTGACCTTTTTGACACAAACGTTCCAGTCACAAATTGAGATTTTACTCTTGCATGCCCGATCCAAACTTCCTGGTAGATCTTTTGCAATTTGATTGGCAATCCTTGAATTTTACTTTTCAAATTGGGTTTAAATACTTCACTCCAATGATTAAATGGTGTTGTCCAACTTTTGACTCCAAGCCGATCTAGCTTCCTAAATAACATGGTATGCAGAAGGTGGTAGACACTTATATTATTTCGGTCCCTCTAAAAGAAGATAGTGACAGTGCGGAGACCATCCAGCATGCTCCAGAAAAGCTGTATATATCTACTCCCACTCGTGAAGTGGCACACAGCAACTGATGCACTTGACTTTATCTCCTTCTCCAAAGTAGATAAATCCAACTCTGGCTAATTCTTCAGGTGTATGTCCTCCTAGATATTTAGGCCACCTTCCTTTGACCGTCGAAGTCGCAGAGGTGGCGGTGACTTTCCAAGTTGTTTGTACAGGCATGGATAACATCCGTATGGTGATAGGCGCACGGTGTCACGCTGACTATGAAAACTAGTAAAGAGGCAAGGTGTTCGGAAAAGAGTGGCAACTCTTGCGCATCAGAAGGGTTTTCACTCACAGCATCACTTTCTTTGGTGGTCGTAGTAGTAGTAGTAGAGAAAAGTGTTCATGTCGTGCTGAATCGATGATGTCCCAGGGTACGGCATCGCAAAATAATCACAAGGCACAGCATAGCACTCAGACTTATGACTGTACATGAACCACTCGTTTGCTTGTGTCTGTGTGAAATGATCATATTTCTAGCTCTGGGTTTCTCTTTCGTAAATGATGTGGAGGCCTTGGAAGTCTTCCGTTTTATATACTGTCAATATCAGCGTGTCTGTACGGTAAAATGAAGTGGTTGGGAAGTCGCACTCGCTTCTGGTAAACGATATGATTCATTTTTTCCAAGGGTCGGCAGATGATTTAGTATGTTGGTAAACGTACAATTTTGTGCTGCTCGTAGGTGGTTACTCTAGAGTCCTGATCCACCCTGATCCTGTCCAGACTGCAAAGCTTCTTTCAGCAGGCCAAGTTCAGCATTTGACTCATTTGATGATTTAGCGTCAATCCTTTGACTTTGCAGTCGGTTTGCAATTCTATTCGTTTGCCTCGGTATTCCTAGCCGTAATTTTAGGACCGCCGCTAACAACACTCAGAATTTTGTTTTCGGGGTGCTCGTCCGTCCAGGTTCTTAAATGGTCTCCTTCGATCTGAGGGTGAGGATGATCAGGTTGATGGATCTAGACACAACTGTTCTTGTAAAAGTGTAGGACACGATCTGCTAATTAGTGTAAGGCCTGTTACAATTTTAAGCGAATGTGGGCCGTCACGTAGGCAGTAATGATGACATTTCCAAATTCGTCGGCCTGTACAAACTCGAGTTCTTCTTCATAATTGACTACGATCAGATCTTCACTAACGACGACCAAGTTTCTCATATGTTTTCTTTTGTTCGAAAATCACGTATTAGCGGTCGTTTGGTGTGCCCTTTTCACTACAAGCAGTTCAACACGACTTTTGCAAACGAACGTCTTCATTCGCATTTTTCCACATGGTCTAAAGTGACGCCCTCCTTTGATCGGTACTCCTCTTTGAATTTGACCTTTTCTTCGGGAGTCAGACACAGGGAAGGATAGCCACTTGCTTCTCGTTTGAGTTTCAAAGAGCATCCACGTAGCCCGATATAAAAAAAAAAAGAAAAAAGAAAAACAAAAAATTCTGAGTGTAGTCGTCCTTTTGTTGCATTTCTGTTTTAGGAAAGAGGTACCTGTCGTACACTTCTAACAGTTGGTATCCCAGTACCAGAGCTGGAAAGAATTCCACTCAGACCCACTTTCCTGTCAGTGCGCGATCTTTCTGAGCGTGATGACAAGGTTGGTCGTGGTTACTAGTTTCGGCACAGGTACAAAGGTAACATCAGTTTTGCGTGGCACTGGTAAGGTAAGACGAGATGGTACAAGTCGGTGGGATGCAAGACTTTGCATTTAATCAATCCTTCGTATTGACGAATGTTTTTGACATCGATGTGTTCCGTCAGCAATTGTGGATGCCGTGCTGGAAAGTGACAATATTTGCATACCCAAGAATACAGCTAACACACGTCAAAATATTTTATTTCTTATCCTTTCTCCTCATCCTCGTGGTATAGCAAGTATGTTACATTTGTTAGTCCTCTAACGAAACTGTCCCCAGGGTATAGGATCCTTCAGGTTGTAACTTTCAACGATGCGCTTAAACTCGGGAGCGATTTTCAAGTGTCGGGCGTACTCGTGTTCGCACATTTAAATGACTCAATATAATTGTTGTTCTAACTTCAGATGTCGTTTGACAAGTTTCTTTGTATAAGTCTTCCATGGTTCGGTCTGAGAATGGATTTTTCATGTCACGATGATGGTAACGAGCAGGGCGTCAGTGAAATAAGCATCCCTGAAAGTCATACACGATCTTGGAGTCCTCTATGTCCCAGCCATCCACCGAATATGATCCAATTTTTTTTCGCCTCATCTGCTTCTAGCACGTTGGAATCATTTATCTGCCTTTTCGAACAAGTAATGTAGCCAGCAAAGAACTTTGACCGAGTATCGAAGCTCCATTAACCCAGAAGTTTGAGGCGTATGACAGTGTGTTCCCGAGAATGAATCGCTTGCTGTATACTAAGGAGCACACTTTGGCGATGGTACAGACTTCCTTCAAGTTGTCGATCTCTCCGTGTTCAATACTTTTCTTGAAAGTTTCCAAAGCGACGCCGTAAAATGTCCACGTCGGTGCGACAATACTTTAACATTTCTTCCTGAAAGTTGAAAGGGTCCGAAGCGTGAGAGCGGTACCAAGCGTAGAAAGCTTCTCGTTGTTTGGTGCGCATGTTGTCGAGGTCTTAATAGTGAGCGTCAGGCAAATGTGGTAGGACTACTTGTTGATTGGCTTCGGTATTGAAAAAAAAAGCGGAAAATATCCTTTGGCCATTTCTCTCATTCTAAACGTTTTAGGCGTTCGGCTCAAAGGTATGGCCAAATAACTTAAGGAATCTTCAAATTGTACTTGTCCTACTTTCATGTTGATGGTTTTGGCTCCGTTTGTGGTGACTTTAGAGCATCCTGTACCTTGTTCTCTATCATATTTCAGAAGAAATTGTCCATCGTATACCGAGAAATTGTGAGCCATCACCGTAGCATAGCGATGGCAGTCTCCGTAACGTTCAATGTCCTCTTGACTCCACGTGTCGTCGATAGGGTCTAAGATAAATTGGGCGAAATCGGCAAACGTGCAAGGTCCTCGAAAGATTTTTCTCGTCCTCCAGGAATCTTGCCACAGTGAAATGAAAAAAGATAGGTTCTTGGATGCACTTCTCTCACGCTCGATGAGCCACTCAAAAATTAGGAATGCCAGTTCTGGTGTCTTGCATGAATTCGAAATCGAAATGATGAAATTCCCTTTCTTCTTTTCATCTCCCTTCTGTTTTGATTGATATTTTTGGATGTAGCATTCATTTTCCAAGATCACGATTAGGTGACAAATATGACATTGTTTATTTCCTTCACAAATGTCTTCCTCGACATTATTAGTGCGTAGGAGTTGTCCGCGAATAGAGCACAATCTTAGAAGTTGGCAAGGACTTTTCTGCTTTGAACTTTGCGTCATGAAAAGTTGTTGGTAACACGTAGGGCTGACAAAATTTCGCTGACAAGCTGAGCAATGAATTCGTTCTTGTCCTTCGTGATGATAGGGTTTAGAAGCTAAACAAATCGACATTTCTGGTCGCAATGAAAATGTTATGATATCCCAAGAAAATCCGGTGATACTGGTAGTGACATCGAAATGTTCTTCATGATGATAGACGTGAATGTATTTACCGTCTAGTAAATCTTTGCCACGAAACGCCAGAGGCCCACGCACCTCATGAAGGTTTTCTTTCAACGTCTAGCGTGGAGCCAAGACGTTTTGCAGTTTTTGCATATCAGGAATAACGCAGACATTATCTTTGCAAAAGCCAGCTTGCTGTAACTCGAGTCCTGCTTCTCTTTGTTGTTTGGCTTGGTCCGATTTTCGAATCTTCTCCCAGTCTCTTTTCCATTCTGCGGTATCGTTCTTGTCGTCATACATTCGTAAACACATCTCGTTTTGAGTGTTGTTAATTTGGACGATGATGTGCTTCGTACTGTGAAGTTCGTCCACCAGTAACACTTTTCTGCATCCGCTCCCTTTTGAAGGGGAAACGTGGGTCATGTGGAGTGTGGCTTTTTCATCGGTGATGTGAAATTGGTCGTTGGATTGTTGAACGTGTTGAATCTTATCGATGACTTTGGAATGTGTCAGTTCTGACGGGCTTCTAAATTCGATCCAAACAGTCCACTTCAAACTGTCGTGCCAAATGGAAATTCTCAAGTGATCGTCTTGTTTGGCTCGGCATCGTCGTTTCATTCTGGTTAACTAGGATCCCACAAATCGCTGATAAAACCTTCTGCTTGCTCAAGCGGAATATCAGACTTGAAATCTTTAAACTTCACCGTTTAAGTGTAAGCCGTGGTTCTAAAATTTCTGGAGGAGCGTTTGTTTTTCTTTTTGTCTCTAGGATGTGGTAATACTTTTCGAGTGCAACTGGCTGACGTTCGTTTGACGTAGACTCTCTTGGCCAGGGCTAAGACGTTGAAGGTCTTCATTCAGGCTTGCTCATGTCGTCTTCAAACTCGCTAGCATGGATTTGAGCCAAGACTTCAGCTACTGTTCGAAGCGATATGTCACGTCGTGGCCTCTTACTTTCTTCTCCTTCTTCATTGAAATCATGTGATCGTTTCATCACGATTGCGATAGATAGATAGATAGATAGATAGATAGATAGATAGATAGATAGATAGATAGATAGACTGATTGATAGATAGGTATAAGGAAAAAAGAAGACGAGAAGAAGAAAGTAGAGAAGTGGAAAAAGCTTTGCCAGCGAAGAAATTCAAAAGATGGAAAAGGATAGAGTGAAAGGAGAAGACAAATGGACATTTGGTAATGTATTGTGAAATTTCATTGTAACTTCTAAAAGAGAATAAAAGGAAAGAAAATGCATCTCTTGGTTTTGATTCTTATATTATGGACCTACACTCACGCATTCGCACATGTACATCATTCAAGCATAACGGGTCAAAAAGGAATTTAAGTTTTACTTGATTTGGCAAACTTTGAGTGGTCACTCATTTCCAAAGAGGTGGCTGGCCCTGAAAAGGGCCGTTGTTCTTTTTGTTTCAAAAAACTCATGAAATGGATGCAGTGAGCTTTAGCTACCTTATACCTTTGCCACGGCCAAGTCCTACTTCTTCACCTGCTACTATCGACGATTTGGTAGTTATCGCTGCTGCTGCCGATGATTTCTCGGGGATAGTCAGCATAGAGGGAGTGATGACTGGGTTGGAATGTTGGGCTCGGAAAGGTCTTTTTCTCTTCGGTCGAATTAAAGAAGACTGATACCTTTGTCTCAGACACCTTAAATCTGTCAAAATGTCTAGTAGCACCGTCACCGTTTGACTTTCACCGACCTTCTCTCCTTCGCACTTTCTCTTCCTTTCTCTTCTTCTCGTTTTCTGCTTTCCTCTTCTTGCTATTGCTGTAGAATGACAAAGGTTTGTTCAGCTTCATTCGGCTGTTGTAACAATTTCCCCAGTTCTTCTTTCTGCCCATGTCTAAAATCCTCTGCCTGAAGTAAGGAAGGAGATGACGGTGAAGGTACTGGTACCGGTATAAATTCTTGCGAAGAGGAGAGGAAATCGACCAAATCCCATTAAATTAATTCTCTTCTTGAAGTATCACTGTGATTGCTTTTGGTAGTCGATATGCCATCACTTCTCGTCTCCACCACAGGCGCACCCAAATACATCGTCTACAGATAACATTACATCACACTTTCGTTTGCATGAATCATAGAATTTTTTTTTGTCAAAGATGCCCAAAATGTTATATGACTTTTCAAGCACATATTTGTAGCATACTGATAAATTAATTGCGTTTGCAATTGTCTTGGAATCACAATGGCTCGCACTTGGAGATCACTAAAATTAAAAAATGTGAAATATCAACATTAGATATTGTGAACGAAAAGCTTAAGTCGCTGACGGTAATCAAATCTAGTGACACAAATTTATATAGTGTGGCACCGACAGTGAGCAAATCAGTTAGAGAGATATAATAGGATTGATATGAGGATGGTATCCACACCCATAATTTGGTTAGACATTGATATGAGGATGGTATCCACACCGATAATTTGGTTAGACATTGATATGAGGATGGTATCCACACCGATAATTTGGGAGAAACGTTATGAAACGAGATACAACGCTACAGAAGTGGAGCAGCATAACCATTGGGAGAAATGCTCAAAAGCTGTTGCCGAAAAGAATGAAGCAAAAACGTCGCATATTATGATCAACACTTAAGCGTTGGATTTCTTTTGGAATATCACTAAAGCTTATTCGGGACATTAATCATTAGGACTTGTGTTACAAATTATGTGATTATTTGGAATTTATTTCGCTATACCGACGTTCTTTTTACATTTTTTGCTTTGTATTCTAGGGAAATAAAATATTTGCTGAATTTTACAAAGCTTTATGGTTTTCGCTCGTTTCTGTTATTTTATTGAAAACCATGCAGTTGTAATAATCCTATGCTATACGACTTCGTGTCAAACATCATTAAACATATTTGAGGAGCAGAAGGGAAAGGGGCAACAGTACCGGCTATTACGCACTAGAGTTACATTGACGTATTAAAGCTAAAGTGGGTGTAAGAGCGTTCAATAGTCCTTATTAAAATCTTGTGGAGTACATTGCTTGTGTGACTCCAGGTGCAGTATTTATGTTTGGAGACTGGTAAATTACACCATGGAATAAACAAGGGACTGTTCCGTCGTCGGCAGGTACTTTTTATGTCTCCATGGTGGCAAATGTGATGCAGTTTTACAGGCGAGATGTGGCTCAAAACCATGATTTGAATTGCCTAAGGTGGCGTAGTAAAAATAGTTCCGTGTAATGAGGGTTTGTATTGTTTTACGGCATGAAATGCTGACGGTAAGGAAAGTTGATGCAGAGAAACCATGCATTATGTGCGGTTGATAGACAATTGGAAAGTTGCGAGATCTCTGGTCTTGTATTGATTAAAATTATTTCTAGAATGGACACCTTGGTCTTTCTGATTTACAACAGAAGTTATATGGAAGTCTTTGGAATTAGGGACACTTTTGACTTTTAGCGGAATCGCGCCAGGGTTTGACATCGCTCGGTCAAGTAAAACCCCTAGATTGTTACAATACACAGTCTGTCGGGACTTCAAAAATTATCTCCGGGTTACAGTGAAGACGAATTAAAAACAAAAGCAGATACCATACAAGATAGATAGATAGATAGATAGGTGGGTGGATAGACACAAAGGAATTCGCATGCATTAAGGTCTTTTGAGCATTGGAAGGCGAAAGAAACGAATAAAGATACAAATAGAAAGAAAGAAAACTAAAAAGGAAAGGTGAGAAAAAGGATGCCCAAACGACGAGAAAAAGAACGCTGATAGGTAATTAACTGACATCAACGGCTCTTCATTTTTAATCAGTCTTCTTTCTTTCTTCATAATATTGTTACTAGTTCGCAGACCTTTTTCTTATTTATTTAAAAGGGATTAAACTGTACCTTTTGAACAGTCTAATATATATTTAATTGTTATCAGCTAGTTTTGAGAGAATTATATCTTTTGTGGTTACGGTAATTATAAATTTGCGAACAGTAATGCCTCTTTTGACCCTTCCCTACTATCAGCTCGCCTTTCTGAAGGACAGTGTGAATATTTAGGCCTCTTTTGACCATTTCTTAATGTCTCTCCAACTTTATTAAGGACGACGCGAACAAGATGGCTTCCTGCAAATAGTCACAGCTCAAGTATTTGCTGGTAAAGATTGAACGAGAGCGATTTCACCGATTCGAGAGCGAATACACAACATGCGATTCGATTAGGACGTTTCATGACGGGATTTAACATGCCAGAGTGAACACAACACGAAATTTTGTTTTGGACACTCTTATGGCAGAGTGAGCACACACCACGCGATTCCATTTGAACTCGACTTTACGGGTAGAGATTGTTGTCATTTAATCTATACACTGTTTGAAAATGTGTGTAAATATGTTTCAAGATAAAGACATTGGCAAAAAGCTCTAGAAAAAAGGAACCCCAAACCGTCATATATTGATATAAACGTTGTGCCTTCTCTACCCCACTCAATCGCAAATTTCCCTATTACTAGCATCCCTACTACATTTGTGAAAGTCACGCAGAATTTGATGAACTTGAATGTGATACAGTTACTTTCGAAACATGATGACATTAAAATATGCCAGATCGAAAACAAAACCATTGGGCCTGAGCCGAGCATAAATATTTACAACCTGGAAATTAAAGATAAAATGAAATAGGAGGGATGTACCATGCTGATCATATTTCTCTAAAAAAGAACTATGAAATCGGAGATATTGACGCTGTATGGATTGAATTAACTATCCGGTACACTAAACCTTTCATTCTGTGTACAGTATACCGGTACACCAAACCCTTCATTCTGTGTACAGAATACCGGTGCACTAAACCCTTTATTCTGTGTACAGTATACCTGCCCACCAATTTTCTTCCTTGACTGATTTAATTTCTCTGTAGGTGACTATTACTGTGTGTATTGCAATGTAAACATTTGAAAAAGATAAATATAAACAATTGTCACTTACTGCTTTTTTGCCAAATTTTGTTGTAACTGACTTTCGTACTGAACTTGGACTGCTTTTTTTTACCCTTTTTTCATTTAATTACATTAGGCCAATGCCTTGAAAGCTGGTACTCATTAAACATTTTTAAACATTAATCTTCCCGTCCGAACTAGACACTAAAAGTTCGCGACTGGTTTCCCCTGGGGAAGTTGAAGCACACAAACTTATAGACAAGTTTCTTCGTTTTAAAGACAGGGAAAATAAAAGTTACTTTAGAAATAAATAAAATCTATTTATTACCCATTGCAAAAAGGAACTGCTCGTTACAAATACTCGTTCTGAAACGTAATATGCTAACCCGATAATTAATCAGTAATGTTGACTAAGAACGGATGGCAATGCACGATCTCAGCGGTATAATATTTATTTATTTTGATAAAATTTTGTCCAGGATAATGATATTTTTTGTTGCATTCACAATGAACTCTGTTTCAGAAACGACTATGATAAACTGAGATCCTTTGTAAATGAAAGATTGTCTGTATACCGTTAATATCTAAAGACGAAATGTTTGTATATCTTCTCGTTTAGATTGCAAAACATCAACTTGTAGTGATAGGTTAATCCACAAATCTTAAAATAGAAATTAAAACAATGTATGCCAATGCAGGGTAGTAGTGCTGTGGGAACGCGTGGGAACGGAGTTTCCTTACTTTTTTGCGCGCGTTCCCTTGCGCTCCCCCCCCCCCCATATGAGTAACGTTCGTTCTCTTACTTCTTTATTACGTTCTCTCACTTCTTTATTTAGCACTACACCACTATGCCTGTGAAATTGTAGAATCTACGACAGAGTTACTGGACCTTAGCATCTCAACTGGAGCTTCCCTTGTAAGCATTCAGACCAATTTATGATGTCAATCAAACTGACCTTTCCTATGACAGAAGCGAATCAATCTTTCCTGCTCTTTCCAAACTTCAATCGCCTATGCAGCGGTGGTTTTAGGGAAAGGAGAACCATGGGCCATCGAAATTTAATTTCTAAATCAAAATACAGGTGTGTTGTTAAACTAAACTTTATTTTTAAATAATCTGCTTTAATTATAATCTGTAACTCCAAAATTTACGCCCCCACCCCCTAGCTTGCGGGCTCGGTGTTCTCGCACCTTGCTAAGGCCGCTACTGTGCCTATGCACTAAATGACCTACTTGTGTTGCTGTGCCGTTAAACACCAAAACCACCGGCAACTAACTTTCCCAACTATTTTAAACATGGTGCCAACCATTTTGTTTGTTACTTTAACAAATATAATTCTGTACACTCAACTCAATCAGGTTTCGAACCCATCACTCTTATCAAACTACTCTGAGTAAACTTTCATATTAACAAACGCACACCAATAACAAATGTCATGCAATTTTAGGAGCAATATAAATTCGCTTAAAAAACTTATGATCTTGTGTAACACACTATTTTGCTTACCCCCCTCCCCCAGACAAAACCACAACAAAAACAACATAAAAGCACAAAACAAACAAACACCAGATTAAAAAGGTATTTTTAATTTTTTTAAAAAGTCTTAGCACAAGTCCTCCCAGTGGACACTCTCTAACACTGTATCTTGACAATCGTAATTAAACGGAGTAAATAACTGTCGTTCTAATTTCAGGAGAATTACTCACAGAGGTCTAATATATGTTCTATTCTATTTACTTTATATAAATGACTCCTATTCCATTGTTGCTCACTGCATCACTGACTTATCAAACGATTATGCATCTAATAATACCTCAGGAAAATTAAAATCAATACTGAAATCAAGTGTGAAAGAACTTGGTCCCCGTATTCCAATGATATCAATCTAATCACATGGTAATCAACCCACAAAACACTTCATGCATGAAAAGTTGTGCTCGACAAAGGTTTTCTGATAAGCTGGATGTGAAATTATCTATCAAAGGTTTTGTACTAAAACTGTTTCTTCTTTTGAACGTAGTCGGGGTATTTAAAGATGAAAATCTACATTGGAACATTCATTTTGACTAGCTTTGTTTATTAATTGAAGCTAACATTAATCTGCAAAAATATATATATCTTACATTCCATCCTCTATTAAAGAATGTCTTCATTACTGCCCATATTCATCCTCTTATTGACTGTGAGGGAATTATTTATGGCAACGCATCAGAATCTGAAAAGAATGAATAAACTAACTCCAAAACCGAACATCAAGTTGATATTAAACGTTGTCTTCAAAACCGCTTCAAGTGAAATTTTCAGGAAATTTGTCTGGCTGTATATTCATGATAGAATCAAATACTTCAGGACTTTCTTAGTATACAACGTCATAAATAGCCTCCAAAAAAATAAATACATAAGTTAATTCTCAGGGCGGCAGAGGTAGTTGTGCCCCTATCAATGTATAGTGTATTTAATAATGGCAATACTAATCAGAACATCCGCTCACATTCGGATCAACTCGGTTATTACTGCCATACAAAATATGTCTCGGATGCATGTCGGCGCAGTAATTTACAAAAATATCATACAACATATGGATACTGACTTCGCTTTGAGAAATTAATACAAAAAAATTAAAATACCTTACGTGTAGCTCGATGGTTGTTGAAAGGGCCACTTGAACATAAGAGCTTGAACACCATAACTATTTCGCATACCCACTTAGTATATCAACCTAGTTACTGGTGACTAACACCATAATTACCTCGCATACCCACTTAGTATCAAATCAACGTTTTTGTTTATTGTCTGGCTCAAAAGAAACTGGCGCAGAATGTATAAGACATTCGACACTTTGAATAATATTGTAATAAATTTGGGATATGCGCCATTTGTATATACCTTTCTTAGGCTCTATTAGATTTTCGCGATTAGTTGTTTGATTATGGGAAGTCTGTGTTGGAGAAATAGTCATCAGCCCGAATAATTATCCAGTTGCTAGGGGCAAACGTCGCAGAATGCGTTGTTGATAAGATTTCATGATGGCACGGCTTAGTTTCGTGGTGAGTTCAAGTCAGAACCGCATAAGTGGTGCCAAGTAGTTCCTATTAAAATCTAATTGTGTGGATTGATTGTTTATGTGAAATATTTGTGATAGGGACTTATCAATTGTAAAATGGAATAATTGAGGATGGACTCTTCCATTATCTAGAGATGCTTTTTATTTTTGCCATAATGTAAATATCTTGTAAAGTTACAAGCGTAATGAGGCTTAAAATCATGGTTTGACTGACCTAGGGTAGAGTAGGAAAAATAGTTCCCTGTATTTTGTTTGAGTTGTATAATTTCACGGCGTGAAATACTGGCGCTACGTTACAGAAATGTAATAAATAGACACCATGCAGTTACGAGGTTGGCATGGAGTTGTAAAGTTGTGATGTAAATGTGTAGTTGTTATATTTGTGGTCATGCACTGATCAGAGGAAAATTAGTTATAGTCTGGGCGAGTTGGAATTTTCAGTTGACAAATCGTTGTCGAGAATTCCTTGGAATAAGGAGAAAACAAGCGACTACTAGCAGGATTCACGCCAGGGTTGAATTCTCGCAGGAAAGAGACCCATTTTGCTTATTACAGTATATTCATAATTGTGCGTAACATCAAGTGTGTGTGTGTGTTTGTTTAACTGGTGTCTGAGATTTAGTATAATATCTTTACTTCATAAATGTCTTATTCTAAAAACTAAAGACAAAATCACACATTGAATATAGTTATAAATCAGAAATTAACACTTAAAATGTATTCAGTTATCTTTACTATAATAAACTCTTCGATTCTGAGCTGTCTGTGAAAATGTCAGCGTCAATTTTGGAAACGTTTTATGTATAAAAAATACGTACTGGTGACGCAATATGTTCCACGTTGGCTGATTATTCAGGTGGACATTACAACGCTCCTTGCAAATTCAGTCTTTGGATCTAGTTCGTGGAAAACGTATTCTGAATTGTGAACCGTAAAGTGATTGAGTTGTACATAGTATTTGGGTTTCAGTGCATCTTACGAAACAAATTTGATGGCTGAGGATCCTGACGATGTATTCACAACTTCAGTGCATGAAAAGACAGAATGTCTATCACGTCATATTCGGAAAGAGATGCCCAAGATTCGTGTTTTCGCTGTAACAATGAAATATATCGACATGACATATCTCAGATTCCCAATCAGGACTATATTAGAAGAACTGGTAAGGAATGAGGAAATCTACTAAGAGACATATGTATCGAGAAAGTGCTAGAGGTCGCACATGATTGTGAAGATACCCTATAACATGTTATCGGTCAGTTTTATTTAGTAAGCATAGGTTCTCATGGCTTTCCATCAAATTGTTTGTAGTTAGATAGAACAGAAATGGTGTAAGCAGTTTAATTCAATATGCAAGGGATTGTCATTCTTTACCCACTATTATGAAAGGGGATCGTTACCATATCGAATCTATTTTGAGCAAGTTAAAATCAAACTTTAACGTACAAACTGAACAGTGAAGTCAAAAAGATCAACGTCTCACGGCAAACAGAGCACGTGACTTATCCCCCAAGCATTTCTCTAGCTGAAATCAAGACTGATTGCTATCATTTACAGCAAAGTGTTGTGTCGCTCCGACAGGAGCTTATATCTACGCAGGCAATTAAAATTTCATTGGTGACAAAGAATGACCTTAAAACATTTCATACTGATTTAAACTATAATGTGCAGGCACAATCTCAAACAATCTAACTGCTCCATAATGAAATTAAGTCACTTTAAACGACGCAAAGTTTGTTGATGAACGAAAATGAAACACTGCACACACCATCACCTAGAAACTTCATGTCGAGCTTAAGTCTTTGACTAAACCCGTGTCTTACGCGGATGTCATTAACACTGTTATCCCCCGGTGTAAGTAAGCCATCATGTCATACGAATAGTTGTGATGAATATTGCTTTCCATCGAATGGTTCGCAGAACGCGACTTCGGTGTCTAACTGTTCATCTCCTCTTTCGGCTGAGTTTAATACTACTGATCGTGATAAACATCATTTTCCATCGAGTGCTTAGCAGAACAAGAGTTTGGTGTCTAACTGTTTATCTCCTTTTTTGGTTCAGTCTAAAGGCTCTTCCCTAGCTATAACCGTAGTGGAGTCTGAAGCCAGTGCAATGGCCCCCACCAGCTTTGAAAGAAAAGAATGGGGTCAGTATTCTATAGATTCTGTTACACAGAATTCCAATGCACCTTTTCATTCCAATGTGATAAATGCCATTCCAATGCACCTTTCATTCCAATGTGATAAATGCCACGCGTAAACCCACCCGGAATAAATATAAGCCGTTAGCTTACACTGAACAGCTTTCTGAGCTTGGTACTTTCACCAGGATAGAATATGGTATGTGTTGATTTGCATACACGTCTTAGCAAGATACCTACCGTGGTTGTTGATCAGGTTGAAAGACCTAGATCGTTTGGCGAACCCAATATTGAAAACCGTTCCAATATAATTGCTGAATAAGATATTGCTGATTATTATGAGTTTATTATATTTGAAGGCGTCGTCATGAGTTGAACAAACCGCTTTCATATGGGCGGAAATGGCGTCAAATCTGCTGTAGAGAGCCTTAATAAAGTTTTGCAAGAACAAGATAAAGAGCCGTTATTCATAACGTTTATCTACAGTAGATGTTATCGTAGTATCCAAGATGACTGTATATAGCTTTCAATGCCATAACGTTTATCTACAGTAGATGTTATCGTAGCATCCAAGATGACTGTATATAGCTTTCAATGCCATAACGTTTATCTACAGTAGATGTTATCGTAGCATCCAAGATGACTGTATATAGCTTTCAATGCCATAACGTTTATCTACAGTAGATGTTATCGTAGCATCCAAGATGACTGTATATAGCTTTCAATGCCATAACGTTCAAGATGATAAAACAGACCAAAATGTGTTTATGCATTGAGGTGGTATGGGAATCAAACCTGGTGAGATTATTTTAAAACTTGCAATCTGGAGGCAAATTAAGGTTTAGAGTGTTGTTGACTGCAATGACTATGGTCGTTCTAGAGTACAGGAAGGAGCCGTAGTTTGAGCAGGACAGAAAATACTTGTCAAACAGTTATAAAGACATCGCCCAATGCAGCTTTTTGGTCCTTTGAATGTGATCATCATTCTTCCCAATTCTACTCATAATATTTGGCACAACATTCCAAAATGTGTAGATTTTTACTAATTTCCTATTTCATCCCTATATCCGAAGTAGCATTGAATACTTCTTGAGACACCGGTGTTGACGATGTTTTTGCCTACAGTAACATAGACATTACTCAACACATGAGACAACTACCCTAGTTCCTTTTGACACTGGTGATCAAGATGATTTTTCATTTAGTAATCTCGCCCATACTGTCATATTTTCTTGCAATAGTTAACACCAGGATGGATACATATCAGGCACATTCATCAATTACAATCAACATCTGCCCAGTTCTATTTAATTGTAGCGTACATTATATTCACCAGCAACAGATGCTACAGGATCCGAATAAATGCAAGACTGGTCACCTATTTACTTGCTTTCTTTAATGTTGCTCAATGTTTCTAATTGTAATCACAACCCAGGACCTAAGCCAGGTAAGTACACATGCATCATCTGGAATAAAGCTTGTGTGTGGTCGAGAACTGTCGCCTGTTCGAATTGTGAACTCTGATTCCGTAAGGATTCTATGAATATGCTGCTGCAAGACGCTCGTACGCCGACAGCTTGAATACGCTTCTACAGTATGGGATCCAAACTCTAAACATAGCGCAGCCAAAATACAAAGGGTCCAGACGCGTGCCGCAAGATTTTGTCACAGTGATTATCGACGAACCAGTAGTGTCACAATCATGCTGAAGGACCTTCAGTGGGAAGACGTGCGAAGCCGACATAAACAGAACAAGGTCATTATGATGTACCGGATCATTAACCAACTGGTTGAAATACCAATAACAGGATACTTGATCCTGCAGAAGCATCAACCAGAGACCATGCCCACAGATATAGGGTACTTTACTGTCCCGTAAACGCATATAGGAGTTCCTTCTTCCCCACAGGCATCCGTCTTTGGAACCGTTTGCCAGCAACAGCCATTACCTCGCCTTTCAATGACATCTTTAAGGTCCATATCGGCGCTCTAGGTCCAATATCTTAACATGCACACCGTGTGTTATTTTAACTACTTTAAACTTGTACAAAGAGCCCGAGCCTTCCTTCACATACGTACATACTTCACCACAGTGCGACTATGCCTGGATATAGACCAAACATTTAATTGGAAGATGATGATGACCAGGACGATAGAGTCTGTTGTTTTTAAGTATGTCCTTATGTACTGTAATAAGGTAATGTGCTTCGTCATCTTTATCCTGGTTCCACACTGCGCATGTATTAAGATGTATATATATATATATATATATATATATATATATATATATATATATATATATATATATATATATATATATATATATATATATAGTTAAAATAAACCTTAAATACTTAGCTGGAATGTTAGATGATTTGTCCTCTGCCTTTAATCCTAGCGCAATGCTGGATATATATGATGTTCATGCTGCATGCGTAAGTAAGCCTATAATATATCAGTACATACTCCCATTTTGCGATTACATCCGTTCCGATTACAACTGCAATACGAAGCAGAGGATATTCCAACAAATAGCACGATGATAAAATGTGGTAAATAAGGTGTTGCAATCTTTTGCAAAACCTCTCTCGTGGGATAGACGAACTCATAAATGATGTCAATTGTCATATAATCATATTGGTGCAGAATTTCAATTTCTCGATTTACAAAATGTATATATTTTTGGAATATATAAGTACTGATTCATACAGATTTTGAATCACCTTAATTTGCACCCTTTAACCCTAACCGTAACCCTAACCCACACTATGACCCTAACCCTAACTCTTACCCACTCTATAACACTAAACCTAACCCTTACCCTTACCCACTCTATAACCCTAACCCTAACGTTAACTCTTACCACTCTATAACCTTAACCCTAACGCTAACTCTTAGCCACTCTATAACCCTAATCCTAACGCTAACCCTTACCCACTCTATAACACTAAACCTAACCCTTACCTTTACCCACTCTATAACCCTAACCCTAACGTTAACTCTTACCCACTCTATAACCTTAACCCTAACTCTAATTCGTACCCACTCTATAACCCTAACCCTAACGCTAACCCTTACCCACTATATAACCTTAACCCTACACCTTACCCTTACCCACTCAATAACCCTAACCCTAACACTAACCCTTCCCCACCCTATGACCCTAACCTTAACCCTTACCCAATCTATAACCCTAATCCTAACGCTAACTCTTACCCATTCTATGACCATAACCTTAACGCTAACTCTTACCCACCCTACCCATTCTATGACCATAACCCTAACGCTAACTCTTACCCACCCTATAACCCTAACCTAACCTAAACCCTAACCCTAACCCTAACCCTATAACCCTAACCATACCCTTAAACACTCTATAACCTAACCCTAACCCTTAACCAATCTATAACCCTAACCCTAACGTTAACCGTAACCCTAACCCTAACCTTATAACCGTAACCCTGTAGGGCACAAATCTAGATAATTCAAAATCTGTATGATCAGTACTCACTGCTTGGCAAAGTGTATTCTACTGAGGATTTTAATGCAGTAGCTGAACTAAATACATTCAGATATTAAAAAGATATGATATTTCACGAGTTCTCATGATCTAATAATCTAGTGAGTGCTGGCCATTAAACAATACGAACTGGTTCCCGTTATACATTCAAGCCAACGAAAACGATGATTGATCATTTTGTTCTCTCAGATCAATGCATAGGTACCATAAGGATTATGCGCATTGTTTATGGAAAAATATATTGGTGAAAGTAAACAAACAATTAAAAAGCACACGAATGTGATGTAAGTCATTTTTGGAAAGTCGTCAATGTCAAGAAAAGAAAGAATCAATTTTTGTCAAGAAATGTTGATTGATGAGGTTTGTATGCGTGATGACGCTTCCATTGCAAAGGGTTTGCCAGATACTCCCATGACAGTTACAGGCCTGTTATTTGATTGCCTGTTATCTACAAAACTTTTGAGAAAATTATTCATGGACGTGTGGTCACTTGGCTCAATGGTATTAATTCTGATATTCCTAGTTCACAGCAAGATGGTTATCAAAATGGTTTTGACTGCATAACAGTGAGTTTTTCGATGTTGATATCAATACAATATAACGTATACATGTGTTCACGTGGTTTTACTGCTGTTCTTTATACAAAATGGACATTCAATACCCTTTGGCAGAAAGGGTTACTTTTTAAATTATTCTCTTTGGTAATTACGGGTAAATCATTTGCTATTTTTATATATATGTACATGAATTTACAGAGCGAAGTCCTTTTCAATGGGCATTATTCGGACTGGTTCCCAATTTGCTAAGGAGTGAGATAAGGTGGTGATTTGTTTACCTTGATGTGTACACTATTTATAAATGACCCACTGATGCAGCTAGAGAACAGTGGATTCGGAACAAAGATTGGGTCGTTAGCTGTGGAAAATTCAATCTTAGCTGATATTTCACTTCTGGTTACTTATGCCAACAATCTGCAAACACAGATAGGTGTCGCATACATCTACAATAACAAGGGGCGATTTGAGCATAGTGTCCCAAAGTCATCCGTTGTTCGGTCCGCAATGCACACATTTTATCAATATGAAACAGTATCGTGGGTCATCATGTTTTCTGGTCGCTGATTCTGCAACACATCTGGGACACCAGTTTAACTGAAAGCTTACGTTGCATGATGCAATAGTCGAAGAATGCAAGAAAGATAACAGTTCTTTTCACGGTCTGTATTGGCAATAAACCGAATGGTTTGGACCCTTTGTAAATGTTATCAAAAAGGTAATGTTCCTTTCAATGGTTTTTGGTAATGAACTGTGGACTAATATTTCACAATGATATTATCGTTTCAATGGATAAAACTTTTGGGTATTTTGTTAAACATTTACAAGGCTTCCCTACACATACAAAATTGATAATTGTTAGCATAAGTAACCAGAATTGACATATCATCCTACACATACATTTGCTCTTGGAATGTTAGGACGGATATCAGCGCAGTCTGGAACTGATAGGAGAAGACTAATGCTCTTTCCCCAGATTATGATGATACAGAATGATGTACATATAAAACGAGTGTTTAACGTTGCGTTAATTTTACGTCATTTTTATGCGAAATTCCAGATAAACAAAATTGGGAAGAAAGTGTCAGTTCGAAACATGCTGGTTTTGAAAACAGCCTCTGGAGAGATCGAATGTCTAACTAATCAGATTTTGATAGATTCTCTTCGATACATGAATCCTTGCGACCTGCCTCAGTATGACTGTCGGGTAAAACAAGACAAGATTTATAGGTTACTGCCTTTGAATGAGATAATATGAACGAGTTTTTCTGAAGAATACTGCACGAACTTGGGAGTGCAGTAATTGTCCTAAAAAACGTGTTCATATTTTCCAAGGCAAATGCGGTAACCTTTTTATTATATACGCATTTTGTTTTACTACCTAAGGCTTAATAATAAATAGAATACATCATAAGAAAAAAAGTAAATGAATTTATGCTGTTTTCCAAAATAAATACACTACCGTAAATTCATCAATACATAGTAACAATATTAACACGCACATAGCACCACCAACTCAATGTTGCTTTTCTGCTTGTGACGGAATGGATATTTTTGTATAGCTGAGTCAGTCCGTGTGATGTACATCTGATTTGAGCAATAGCCCTTGGCCTATATATGCTTTTCTATGCTATTTTTATAGACCTTAGAGAACACTGGTTATAGTCTGAATCGTTCTATTTGCGAAAGGTTACGAATATTTCTCCTAAATAACTCTCTTATCCGAAATGTATTTTCAATTACTGCGTCGCTCACGTTTCTTGTTCACACTACGAACATCACGTTCATTTGTTTACTTGTTTAAAAGTTTCGTTTGTGACTCAGTGAACTCGTCCACATTGTTAACTTTATCATTTCTACTTTCAAATGGACGAAACAGCTTGTGTTCAGTTTAGTCACAACCAAATTTAATCAACGAAAGCTAAAGAGTCTAATACATGAATATACATGGTTTGTTTACAAAGTAATTCTTAATACACGATACTGTTTTTAGAAACATGTGTCGTGCAGTATGAAGCCGTGTAGTGTGGAAAAATTCTGCATGATTTTGACAATGTAAAGTATACGAAGGAAACAAAAGTGAGCATATAATAAAGTAAGGTACCTTCTTATACAATGGGCTGCTGTTCTTCAAGCACCGCTCGATATTTGTTTTCAATGTGAGGATGTTTATATAGAGTAGATACGTCATAATTGTGTTGTATGTCCTTAAATGTCTACTTTCAGAAACCCTTTCTGGGATGTCCTAGCATAACTTTCCACTGAGCCTACATGTTACGTTATTTAACGCCGAAGATGTAAAATGTTACCAGTAACTGACAAAGAAAACTTCAAATTATAAGTCTGGTATGCAACATACTTTGTCACGCAGTGTGCTGCTATATTCTACAAAAAGATGTTTCGTAACTTGCAACTTCCGCAATATAAGCAGTTTGAGTCTAATCTTCTATTTTATAGCAAGTCGATCTGTGTTATGTTAGTTGTACTATACTTATCTTTACATTTTTGTATGGATGAAATTATCGCAGTCGATTTTTCGGCTTATTATTGACTTTCTCCACATGTGGCTAGGTTGCATAGTTTGCCAGCATCTTTCATTATATATATATATATATATATATATATATATATATATATATATATATATATATATATATATATATATATATATATATATATATATATATATCATATGTGTTAATTTTCATGAATATAGATTGAAATGGTCATTTAATAAATAACATTAAATATTAATTTCTTTATAGTTGTAGTTTTGCACATTAAGATGATATCATTATTGTAAACACATTCATAGTTTCAAAGATAGTGAGACGTGCTTTTATTACGTAAACATTTTGATGAATTCAGTTCAGTTCATGGGTGTTCTTGAAAAACTGGTTGACCTAATTCCTGACTGAATAGCTGCTTAAGTACTTGACCTTGTTGACAATGACTTCGAAATATTCATTCAAGCTTCGTTCTGCTATTTGATTGCGTCTTATTTTTCATATAATTGATAATTGACAAAAACTATTTATTCCTAGCATAATCCCACAATCTTAGAGGAGTAATTTAGCTGTGATCATTTGAGAGGATTTGTTAATTTATTTTATTTATTATTTGGATTTAAAAAGTGCTTAGACATTTGGACTGTATAGCTGTATTGGAATTACTGTGAATTCATTTAAAGACATTTTGGGATTATATCATTGTGCTACATCAAAACTATTGGCACATCAGCTCAATAGAGGGAACTTCATTCGTATTACCACTGGAACTAATTTGGATTACTCGATACTTTTGGACTTGTAATATTACTTTTAGGACTATTTAGGATTTCATTCATGATACTGCAAGCTATTTTCAATTTTTCACTTTCTATTATAGGGAAATAAATTATGTTTAGAATTTTTAAAAAACTTGCTGATTTTCACTCTATTTCTTATTTAGTTTAAGACCATACAGTCGTAACAGTATATACTAGTGTTTGCTTTTATTTGTCTGCTTTTTTTTAATAACTATTATTATGATTACAAGCAAGTTTTGTGATTTTAAATATTTAAAAATAGCATGATCTGTTTCAGTAAAAGAAAACTAACATTGTCCATTTCGGTAAATGCAAAAATAGAATAGTCAGTTTCGGTAAATACCACAATAGAATTGTCCGTTTCTGTAAATACCAAAATGGAATTGTCAGTTTTGGTAACGGAGAAACAGCATTGTCAGTTTTGGCACAAGAAAGATACCATTATAGTTTCAGCATTAGAAGAAAAAAAAGAAGACTATAATACACCCTCACTTTTTATTTTCTTTCGTAAACCATATGGACTTTTCTCTGTGCCCCCAATCCAAAACATATGGACTAGGCTGTGACGACCCACTAGTGAAGATCCGCCCTTGGATTCCATCACCCCACATACGTAGACTATTGCTAAGCATACCAACACTTTATATTGCAACAAGCGTCCTTATTGTCTTATTTGAACAAGTTCGAAATTTTGACACTTAGTCTGGTTACTAAATTATTATCAGCTTTGACCATTCAGTCAATAACCCAACTTGTTATTCAATCGATTAGATATCTTAAAACACCCTGCAAAATAACTGCATCATCAATTTACTTTGTAAGCTGTCAGATCCAAAGAGACGTGTTTTGTTAAAGGGTGAATAAATGTTTATTACTAATCCGTCTTGACTTCTGTTAATGCTTGCCGGTGATGGTATGTCGTTTATGGAAACTATTTTTAAAACAATGGGAGTTTAATTTTCTAACAGTATTTGCATCAGTTTGCCTTTATCATTATTTGTATATAAAAGATATATTCTACAACTTTGACCGAATACTCTCTGTTGTGTTTAACATAAAAGAAGCAACTGACAGTATCGCCATCAAAGTGTATGTAGTCCACGGTAGGAATCCTTTAAAGCGCATTTGTGTCGCAACGATTGTCGTAAAGCTAGTTTATTGATATACAAACTGAAAATGGACCACGCAAACATGATCTCATTATTATATATAAATAGTACATTTATTTATTTAAGGTCAACCCAGGCTGTTAGCGCGGGACAAATAATAACGGGGTGTGACGGTTTTTCGGCATTCTTTGAATGCTTCGTCCCATTAAGGTTTTTTTTTTTTTTTTAATCGCCTGTAGAATTGTACCCTCTGTCACGAACAGGGTATGGGAAAATTGCGACAAATTGACTTTACGTCTTATCAGAGCTTTTACATGGTTTGAATTGCTGTATAATACTCAACAAACTGGCAATCGGACTGGAAGACAGAAAAGTTAGAACGTACTCTAATTAACGCGCGCGCACACCCACTCAAACTTACTGTTTCTTTGGCACTGCAGAAATTTAACCGTTTTTTGTGGATCAGGGGCAGAATTGGCGTTAATAAAATAAAAGAAGTTTCCTTGAATTGTATAATTTCTTTAAATTATACTGATTCTTTTATATGCCTGCTAAATATGAATAAGAACTTGTTACATGTTGAGACTGAAGGACGAGGAATACTTCCATTGCGCTAATAGATGTTTAAAAAAATACTGAATGGGAAGGACGCTTAGTTTCATATCTTGGTATTGGTATTGGGGGAGGATAGTGTTTGTGAAATAAATGTCACAATTTCTGCACTCGTTCTGTCAATAGCTGTTACACATATCTGATAAGGAGATGAACCTCAATCAAAATATTTAAATGTTGCTATCATGATGAATGTTTCTCAGGGCCATAAATCCTTATGTTTATTATCTAATTTTACAATAATATTAAACGCAATTCTTTTGTTCGTTTTCATAAAGTTATAAAGTGATGCAAAAATGTATCTTAAAATAGTATGCAAACATCATTAGGTGAACTCATCCTACAACAAAGGAACGACTTCTGCACTACTTCAGTGATACGTAGCATGACGTAACATTTAGGGTCAGTGGGTGAGTGGTTCTATGTTTTATATTCCACAAAGCAATTAGGCCTGACGTCTACGAACGTTAATGAATCAATGCATTTATTTACAACTCGGAAAATGCGAAAAGGAAAGGAACTGATATCATGAAGAAAAAGAAATAAGAAAAAGGAATCAAATATCAGTGATGTCATATATATTTTTTAAGTTAACCTCAACAAAACTTCAGTTTACTTGTATGAGCGAACGTGAATAATAGTTACAGTAATAATCCCTTTTTTCATCATGGAAAATACAGTTAATGCAAATAAAAGCTCGTACAAATTGATACGAATTTACATTGAAAGAAAGCTCAGATTATAATATCATAAATGCATATAACAAGTTGTCTATGATCTTATTTATAATTCACATAACAATTAAATATTTTGGTAACGCATTAGGTCTACGGTTGCTGTGTTTATGAACAATCAATATGGGTCCTTAGTCTGTAATGCAAGTTGCTAATAAAGGAGGACCGTTCGATGAAAAACTACGGTTTACAAATTCTAATATTAAGAGATTTCGAGAGATGCTCTTACATCCACTTTAGCTTTAATACGTCAATGTAACTCTAGTGCGTAATAGTCGGTAAAATGTTGCCCTTTTCCCTTCTACTCCTCAAATATATTTAACGACGTTTGACACGAAGTCGTATAGCATAGGATTATTACCACCTCGTGGTCTTAAATGAAATAACAAAAACTAGCGAAAACCATAAAGTTTTGTAAAATTCAACAAATATTTTATTTCCCTTGAATACAAAAGTAAAAAATGTGAAAAGAACTTCGGTATTGCAAAATAAATCCCAAATAATCACAGAATTTGTAACACAAGTCCCAATAATTAATGTCCCGAATAAGCTTTAGTGATATTCCAAAAGATATCCAACGCTGAAGTGTTGATCTGTCTGTGGTGGCCTATGTCGTAGTGAGGTGCCAACAGTCTTTTGTTGAATCACATAATACAATGCAAGAATATATCTTTATTTGAATTTCACATTAAATCCAAGTCTCTATTTCCAAAAACAAATGTTATTTTTGAGCACTTTATATTTTCAGAGAATGACTTGAATTAAATAATTTGAATAAAGAAATTCCAGAAAAAGGCAAAGTACCTGATAATAAAAGACTCTGAGAAGCTCCTGTGTCCCTTTAATTTTAATAGGGATATGATTGACAATACCAAATAAAATACTGGACACAGCAGTAATACTACTGATTCTGCTCAGATCTTACAGAACAAATGAATAATTTCTAGATAAATAAGATTATATAATCCTCTACTTGACCTCAGGTCGCAATCAGCATTTTTCAAAACAAACAAACTATTACCAAATGTAAAATTTCGATCTGAAGGTTCCAAATGTTTCAAATTAAAATCTTAGTTATAATTAGAAGGTCCTTTACATAAATTATAATACAGAACATAATAAACACAATGTCCTTGACTTAGAACAAGATACTTTTACATCTATTAATAATGACCCTAATATTTAACCCATACTCATAGAGAAAATATTAGCTATGTATTAGTTGCTTACAGAATAATAAAAAAATATCAACATACACTTGTCAGGTAGACAATGAACTTGATTTTGGACAAGGTCAGCTACAAATTACAACTTTATATAACGCTCAGTATATCATAAAAGTAAAATAAAATACAAACTAACAAACAAACAATGCAAATTAGATATACACAACAATGATAAAAAGAGCGAATTGACGCTTGAGTTCTATCTTGACATTGCAATGATCGGATTATTAAGCTGATGCAATATCTGACTCAGAACTGAAACAACGAGCAAATCAAAAGTACAAAAATATTATACAACGCTAAGTAAACACGTTTTCTTTAACGTATAGGAAGATCATAATATGCGACGTTTTTGCTTCAGTCTTTCCGGCAATAGCTTTTGAGCATTTCTCCCTAGTGGTCATGCTGCTCCACTTCTGCAGCGTTGTACAAGGTAGCTAAAGCTCACTGCATCCATTTCATGAGTTTTTTGAAACAAAAAGAACAACGGTCCTTTTCAGGGCCACCCACCTCTTTGGAAATGAGTGACTACTCAATGTTTGCCAAATCAAGTAAAACTTAAATTCCTCTTTTACCCATGATCCTTGAATGATGTATATGTGTGAGTGCGTGAGTGTATGTCCATAAAATAACAATCAAGACCGAGAGACATTTTCTTTCCTTTCATTCTCTTTTAGAAGCTACAATGAAAGTTCACAACGCATTTTTCTTCTTCTTTCTCTCTATCTTTTTCCATCTTTTGAATTTCTTCACTGGCACAGCTTTTTGCTCTTCTTTACTTTCTTTTTCTCGTCTTCTTTTCTTGCCTATCTATCTATCTATCTATCTATCTATCTATCTATCTATCTATCTATCTATCTATCTATCTTGTATGGTATCTGCTTTTGTTTTTAATTCGTCTTCACTATAACCCGGAGATAATTTTTGAAGTCGCTTTAGACTGTGCATTGTAACAATCCAGGGGTTTTACTTGACCTAGCGATGTCAAATCCTGGCGCTATTCCGCTAGAAGTCATAAGTTCCCCTAATTCCAAAGACTTCCATACAACTTCTGTTGTAAGTTAGAAAGCCCAACGTGTCCATTCTAGAAATAATTTTACTCTAATCAATACAAAACTACAGATCTCGCAACTTTCTAACTGTCTATCAACCGCACATCTGCATGGTTTCTCTTCATTAACTTTCCGTACCGTCAGAATTTCACACCGTAAAACTATAAAACTCCTACTAACACAGGGAACTATTGTTACTACGCCACCTTAGGCCAGTCAAATCATGGTTTTGAGCCACGTTTCGCCTGTAAAATTGCAAAAATAGATCCCTTCTTATTTATTCCATTGTGTAATTTACCAGTCTCCAATCATAAATGCCGCACCTGGAGTCACACAACCAATGTTCACCACTAAATTTTAATAGGGACTATTGAACGACAAGGACAGTCATACGGCTCTGACTTGAATTCACCTAACGTGAACTATGGCATCATGGAAACTCACTAACACTTCACTCCGTGAAGTTTGCTACTAGTAATTGGCTAATTATTTTGGGCTAAGGAATATTTCCTCAGGACCGAGTTCCCATAATCAAACCAGTAATCACAAAAATCTAAGAATTTCTTAAAACGGGGCACTATAACCAAATGCGCATGCTCCAGATTTATTACAGTATTATATATTAAGCTTTCTTGAATCTGTTCAGTTTATATGGTGGCAGACGTTACACAATGTTGAACCACCTTTCACAGATCATATTGTCAGAAGGTCTCGAATAAAAATGGCATGACGTTAAAGAATAGAAGGTGGGATAAATAGATGAAATATGATTTTAGTAAACACATAGATACCGACAAAGCAAACGCTTTACATACCTGTATAAGCCTATCTAATACATGAGCAGATAAAAGCGAGATAGACAAAGACATTGCCAACAATATCAGCTTAAGGATATTGAAATTACTTCTTGATTCAGCTGATACAAGTTTCCTAAGTTTGAAAGTGGCACTAAAAACGAAAACAATTTGATCAAAAAAAAACAACTCCTGGGTTGCTAGTCAGTGTCACAATGCACGGAAGAAATGCAGGTCCGGATCAGGTTAAGTGTGTTTGTGGTGATGGTGTTGGTGGTGGGATTCCAAAATGTCAAAAGGGCCCTGACTTTCCTCGAAAGGTCACCAAAGCAAAAATGTATGTGTCTATTTGCTCAAAGTGTGCATAATACCCAATCAACATGCGCAAGAATAAAACGATGGTCAGATTTCAAGAGGTACGTGTGTGTACGATGATAACATATTGAATTCACCGATAACTTAGGAGAACGCCACTAAATGTATTAAATTCTAAGAAATAACAAAACCGCTTCGAATGATTGTATACATAATGAATGTTTAAAAATTTATCAAAGTGTACTAATGTCTATCTACATCTCTCTTTTTTAAATTTAATACTTGAGACAGGTTTTTTCCTAGAATCAGGACTTGAAGTTATCATAAGGTCAGTTTAATAGCATTGTGCAGATCCCTACAAACCCGAAAATTACCAGCAATTGATATCCTTAGCTGTAAATTTAAGTTGTTTACCGCCATATTGAATTCACGCATCAAACGTTTTCTCGTCCAAGCTGGATTTCGTGTTTGGTACTGTTACGTGTAGGCTCGTACAAAAATAACAAAAGAAAAGAGTGAAGCCAACAAGCTTTGTAAATTTAATAAAATAATTTATTTCCCTAGAAAACAAGGTAAGGTAAAAATATGAAATAGGACTTACGGTCTGTGAATATAATCCAAAAATTAATCCTAGAATTGAAAAATATAAGTCCTATCACTAAAAAGTTCTAATCTCGATGAAGTTCCAATGTGGAAGGCGATGACGTCAGATGAGGTCGTTGTACTGATGGCAACAGTTCCTCATTGAATCACACTTTATAATGTTCTGTTTAGAATTCCAGAATAAATTTCCAATAAATGTCTTTATCCCAGAATTTTTATAAAGAAAAGCACTTGTGTTGTTTTCCAGAGAATATAAATTATTAAATCCAAAAAAATAAATGAACTTCAAAACAAACTGGCATCAACAATAAAAACACCTTGAGCTCTAACGGTGTAAAAATACGACTGCCTCATTTACTAGAAAACGTCTGTTTTAACCCACGATTTTAGATCACATGATGGCTCACGTGACGGGGCTACGTGATCACTAATTTGAACAGCGCAGTAAAAAAAAAAATGCCATGTAGCACGTAGCTTAGAATAGCCCTATCTAAGAATTAGATTCTCACCCTGGAAATAAATAAAAAAAAAAGAAAGGCTGTTTATAACTTAGCTAACACGTGGGCCGAACATGACCTTGGTAATAGCCAATCGTTTTCATTTAGTGTTTACAAATCAATGAACCAAGGTGAGCTAAAAATAATAATGTAGCAATGTACTGCGTTTATCAGGTCAAAAGAGAGAAGTAAATCTTCCGAAAAAAAAAGATTCAGATCCAGTGAAAATTATCATTACAATAAAATGTAATGAAACAAAAATAAAATAATAAAGAATTTTAAAACTAATACACAAGTAATTAAATTACTTATACCTAACAGTACCCAACAATAGATCACATATTTCCTTTAAGGTATTAAAAGATATCTTGAAATAGAAAAGAAAACGATTATTTTGCTCTCTTACTGAGTTTAGCAGCTCTTTTGATTTGGTTTGGCGGGTTAGTCTTTAAAGAAAGTTATTGAAAAACAATATAAATGGCAATCATTGTTAGAATTATTCTCAATTTTTACCAAAATATCAAATCCTGCGTGATGTTTGCTGAACACAAGTCGTATTTTGTTTTCTTCAAATTCTGTATTGTGTTAGGCAAGGTCAAAACCTCTTGCCGATACTATATTCGCTGTCTCTGAACGATATGGAGCGTTTTCTACAAGAAAATATTTGTATAGGAAATGCACTAGGAACATTTCTGGCACTGATATATACTTGAAATTCTTGATTTTACTATATGCAGGTGACACTGTAATAATCGGAACTGATGCAGACTCTTTCCAAGAAAACCTTAACGTTTTCTTTGAGTACACTAAACCTTGGAAACTAAATGACAATTTAAACAAGCACAACTTGGATTGCGTAATTAGTCAGTTAAAAATTTAAACTCGGTGGACATACCATCCCTATCTGAGATACATTAAATATTTAGTTGTTATTGTTTCCAAAATTCGGTAATCTTTTATAAAGCTATAACTCACAGCGTTGAACAAGGAAATATATCCGTCGTCTTCTCTATAGATTAATAAACAACATGCACATTTCAATTGATTTACAGTTACAACAGTTCGATCACACAGTTTTACTTATTTTGCTGTACGGATGTGAAAAGTATGTGAGTTTCGAAAATACCCAGCTTATAAATAATATTCACGCTGAATTCATAAGATATATAACAAAAGTTAGAAACCTCACAGCACTTACTTTCCTGTATTCAGACCTAGGTACGAAACCAAGTGACATTAATATTTAGTTTTGCATAAATCGATTTATTGTCTCAATAATAAATGCAAAATACCCCAAAATGTCCAAAGGATTATATAATATTGTGTTGAGTCATATTCATTCCGTCTTTATTTATAAAGGATTTGAGAGTCCCTGTCGAAGTACTCGATCAATTCGTATTCCGTAGTGGACTCATCGAATAGATCCTCTTGAAAGAATTTGAAAAATCAGGAGTATACTGTGACAGCATTGTTATACTGTGTGGTCACATAAAAAGGTAACGCACATGTGCTGATCTGGTTCCGATCATCATTGATGTCATTCTTGGTCTGGCGAGCTTGCTCGTGACGATGGAGAGATGTCTGCTGAAAACTCAAGATCTAGAATTATTTCCTGTCCACGGCGAGACAGTATTCACTTTACAGTAGTGGTCATTACACGCTGAGCTGGAACCGATGGGCTTATTTGGGCAATGACTGACTTTATTTATGCTCCAGTTAGTAAACCTGCTTGCAGAGAGCTTGCTTGCAGAGGCTGGCCTTTAATCACGTCTGAGATTTTATCCCTTACCTTTTTCCCAGCTGATGACGCAACAGCGGTCCGGGATGACTTTGACGCTTCAGACCACCGTCTGCCTTATCCTGGAGGTGATTTCTGAAAACAACGTCGACAAAAACCCTCCAATGATGTTTTGCCGTTTAATTTTTATTTGTCTCATCGTTATACACTACACTACACCTGTTTGACACTTGGCTGTGGTACGCTCGCAATTTGTTGGACAAACTAAATTTGTTTAAAATGAAGATAAAATGTGACTCACTCGTTATTAAAATTCACAGGTTGTCCACGTTGATCTCTGATCGATATGATCACAGCGAGGATACTGCAGGAATTATTGCCCGGATAATAAATCATCGGAGAGGGTTGTATGGTCATTAACGCACTACATGATTTTTTTGGAGATAAAACAACAAATCACGCTGCTGAAACCACCACGGGTATCGTAAGATCCTTCGGCAATCGAGCAGTGGATCAGTAAACTATTGACTTTGCTGATGTCCACCGGAGCATCTCCCCCCGTAACCACGTCAGAAACTATTTGACTCTGCGTAAAACCATGAATCGACCCGATTGTGTTGTCGACGTTCACACGGTAATCCCCAGAGAGCGTGGTTGTTGACCCAGATCAGCCGCTGAATTTCCAAAGTCATGTCGTTTCCAAGGGCAATAGTGATTCTGTAAAAAACAGCTTTGCCGGCGTTAACACCACCGGGGCTGTATCGGAAAGTTATTACGCGCGGTCACGTTATGAAACACGTTCCAGATTTCCGCGGGGATAAGCGCGATCTCATATTCGGCCTCGTCTTGTAGCGGAATCGGTGTGGCATAACGAACCGTAAAATTATCGCTGGTGCCCTGAGTTGATTTCGAGTCAAATAACAATGTGGTGTTGAATACCGTCATGGTTGGTATATAATCCTGTGTGCATAAAACCTTACCGGCTCGCGACGAGCTTAGTCGAATAAACTGTGATGAACCCCACTATAATCCTCGTGTGACAGCGCTCCCGATGCATCTAAATGATCCAGAATTTCGACAATTTTGTTATCGATTTCCACTCCGGTGCTCTGGATAGCTTACTCGCGGAGAGCAATTTTAATAGTTGGACCATCTGGGATTATGATTTATAGTATTTTATCCCGCTTCCATATTTGTCAGGGTCAGGTACCAATGATGGATCCAACACTAACACCGCAAACGAGTTCGACCTTTCTGGAGCCGCTGAATACTTTTATTCTTGGTTGGTTGCTTCTTATAGTGTTTGTAATTCTCTTAACATACTCTTTCAACATTGTGATTTGTTGTCAACACGTGAATCCTCTTTTGCTTTTGTTGTTACTTCGTCGACGACTTCGTTTACTGATTCTTTTAGCTTTTGTAGAAAGGATATTTCGTTAGCCGTTTTCTTCTTTTTGGCTAACATTTTCTCAGAGTTAATTTCAACATCACATTAATATATCTTTTGTCTTGGCATTCTGTCTTGCTTGTGGCTGTTTCTCGTCGCTTTCGTTAATGCTCCTGGAGCTAACTCACGCTGGATTTGTTGTGTCGCCAACGCGTCATCTTGTTTTAAATCATGTGCCGTGGCAACATCACTGGACTTCTTAGCCGCTTCCGTCACAGCGGTAAATAAAGGCAGGACAATATCGCGTTGAAACTCTTGTACACCAATATGCTCTGCGTGTATGAGCTGCTTAATCGCCTGCCGTTGTTAGAGAAATTTATTTATCTGACAAACGGCATTGTGGAATATACTATCACGTTGGATAAAACCATACTAATCATGAGTCTCACGGATATAAAATCCGTCAAAACCAGGTAGATACATTTCCGAGATTTATTCTACTTCCCAGTGACACACGAGAAAATAATGTAAGATAGGGGTCGCTTTGTGATAACCCGTTTAAATTCCGCAGCAATGATGGACCTACAATGGTCTTGCGATATCGAGTCCCTAACGCGATTTTCCAGGTCGGAAAAGAGTACAAAAACCGGTATATTTAGGAACGTCGTAATACGACTGAGCGAGATAAAGCAGGCTGCATTTTGTATTCCTCGAAAGTGACAAGTTCTGGCTGATCTTATTCAAATTTTGACTATCAGTTTTGATATCTTCAAACACCACCACCAGATCGTGATCGTCTTTAAGTTGTTCCACCAGAATAATTTCGTCGGGTTCGCTTATCGTAATTATATCCTGATCACGCTCGATAGTCGCAAGGGATTTTCCTTCCACGGATTTAAGAGTTTCGTTAAAACCCAATAATGTTCTGTGTTTAACCTGACCAGGGTTGAGCATATACACGGTGTCGTATTTTAATCTGTTGCTCTGCAGCATCTTCATGAACAAATTAGTCTTACCGCAATCTTTGGGCACTATGATCATATAATGACATTCAGGCAATAAAATCCCAATGTCGTGGATTCAGTCACTTTCTCCGAGTCAAAATTGATAATGTTCATGTTATTTTAATGTTCGAAAAAAAAAAACACCTCATCGTTAACTAAACAGGAGATATTAACATTTAAAACGCCAGGAGTAATGATTGTAAAAGTCTTGAGTTTTATTTATTCTTACACATAACATGAGTTACTGTGCGTTTGTCATTATGATCGGAGACGAAAGCGTTATCGAATCCATCGGGGATGTCAGCAACAAAGTTGATAACATCGGAGATGCCATCCCTGGCGAACTTAACATGAGCGGACAACGAATCAATAATGCGTCCTCTTCAGACATTGCCGAAGAAACATGCGCGGCTGAGTCACTTTAATAAAAAAAAAAATTTGCTGTCCGGTGGAACGATGACCGGTGATATAACTTGTCAGGAAAGAGTATTTTAAATCATGGCAACAGTTGTCTTGTTCTGGCTGATAATGACATCCCGATGTGGTCCCGAGTAAAAGCGTATGCAAATACTCAGTTAAGTAGAACCGGAGGAACGATGAAAGGAAATTTGAACATGGGGGGGTGGGAAACATCCTGAATGGGTTACGCACAACGCGTTCACAGATAAAAACTATGTGTCTCATGTCGTAAGTCATGCCCAGCTTGATAACGCGCTGAGTCTTAAGTGAACAGGCAGAGAGTTCAGTCGCCGGAAACGTAATCGTGAGTTTATTTTTAACCACAAACGGTGACTTAACAACGGGTGGACAAATATCTACCGGGGATATCATCGTGAGATAGAGCACCATCGGGAACCGACAAGACCCCATCTGTGCGGTAGATAAGCTCTACTTCTCATCCCGATCCGGACAGCGTTTCCGTGCTCGGATTTGGTACCGTTCACAGCAGTATTTCTGCACACCGAAAAGTAGGATCGGAAAACTATCCCGAGTATAATTCTTCCACGGTGAATGCCCCAAAAGGATTCCGAGAGATCATACTCGAAGCGGGAGAAATATTTAATGTTGAATAGACTAAATCACCGCGAACGAAAACCTACACATGCAAAACAGAAAGATAATTGAATTCTACCAGGGAAAGAAACCCCTCGAGGATTATCAAGCTGTGCGTTACAAGCAGGTCAATGATTACGAGTTAAATAAATACGGAGATGACATAGAGCGTAATCTCAACATGGACAGGCATTTGAGTCGAGACCACGTTGGCATTGCTGTACGATCAAATCCCGAGTTACGAGCATGTTAAGGACTACGCGCTGAAAACATCTGGCGACAGGATGACGGGTAACCTCAACATGGGTGGACATTTGATTATCGGATTAAACACCACGTCGGTACTTTAGGATAATTTTACGCTGAGTTACAAACACGTAAACGACTACGCGCTGCCAAGGGGAGGCGGTTCGATGACGGGTGATCTCAACATGAATTACATTAAAAAAATTTATGTGGTCAACGCCAACTAACGGTTTTGATGTTACTAATAAATATTACGTAGACTTTCGTCGATTTCAAAGCAACGTTATCGTTATTTGTCGTTATACCATCGCTAACGTCGAATGCGTCAAACCGATCAGGATTCGTTACTAACGCATCCTCGGAATATTCTACATCGCTTGCTGAATTTTACGCGTTTACTCAGTTCTCAGCTACTAACGAATGGGCAACTTAGACTCAATACATCGGGAGGTGGATTGAGATTCAGTTTCTGACAGAAATAAGTGTTTGGAAATTTCATCTATGGCGTTTTAGTTATGTTGCTAAGATCACCAGCTGGAATATCGATATCAGAATCCACGTAGACAGCTTTGTACACTAGTACGGTCATTCTCGGATCGACGCTTCAGGAGATTTTGTTATCAGCAGAGTCGCTGATATACGGCTTTTTTAGGTTAAACACAAACGGCGGCAAAAACCGCTTATCCGGAACTCCGTTGTTTCCAACTTTTTATGTTGGATGATCTCATTTAAACTTTTTCCGCGTATGATGATTTAATAAACACAGCGTTTATAGCTAGATGACCGGAATCATTGATATCGCTCACTGTGTCGTAAACTCTTATATGCACTTGAGCTCGCTGATGCGCCTGACGAACAAAAGGTTTAAACGGTGCATAACACCATCGGGAAATTAAAACAAGCGTGTATCTACGTAAGGACAAGTCAGAAAAAATATTTGGTCCTGATTATAGTTGAGTTATCAAAACTTTTATGTCCGTGGAGGAAATGAGAAAAACAATCACAAGATACTAATAATAAATGGAATACCGTTGCGACCTTTTGTAACGACCGAGAATCCACCATGCTCACCAGTGAAATCGAAAAATCCTAAACCTAATAGTGTCAGAATCAGATCACGAAATCATAAAGGTCATTGTGACAACAAAAATTAAGAAAGCGTAATGTGCGAGTTGCTGATGATAAAAACATCAAGAGGAACACGAATAGAATCGAACTTTGAGAAACCAAACTTCAAAGCGAACGTTTTTCGAGGAAACCAGGGATATATTACGAAGACATTGATACCATCACCGAAATCATGTCGTTGCCTGAAAAAAAATGTTCAATCCTGATAATCCTTTGGAAGAAGACGAAACTGATGACGAGATCGCTAAAAATAAGGAAATGGAAGCTTATTTTTACATGATGGTGTATCACAGAAAAGGAAATTCGATACCAAATGGTCGCGGTGACGTTTATTTACCTAGAGAGTATTAATTTGAAAACAATAGGCAATTCGACTTTTGATGGATAATAATATTAAGGATTTTACGGGTGATGATTTACCTGTACCAACTGGAAATTTTTTGGACCTTCCGGCTGCAAAACCGGACTTACAAGAAAAAAAAATAACAATCGTCCCTTAGATTATTCAAACAGTGATACCAAGTATCTGAGAGCCAGTAGATTTCATGATACTAGGTAGACGGGTGCCATTAGACCTGAGAGTCAGTAGATTTCATGATACTTGATACACAGATGCCATTAGACCTGAGAGTCAGTAGACTTCATGATACTTGGTACACTGGTGCCATTAGACCTGAGAGTCAGTTGACTTCTGTTACGTGACTAGGCTCGTACAAAATAACAAAGAAAAGAGTGAAGCCAACAAGCTTTGTAAATTTAACAAAATAATTTATTTCCCTAGAAAACAGGGTAAAAATATGAAAATGGACTTACGGTTTGTGAATATAATCCAAAAATTACCCTAGAATTTAAAAATATAAGTCCTATCACTAAAAAGTTCTAATTGAATCCAAGTTTGAATCTCAATGAAGATCCAAGATGGAAGGCGATGACGTCCTCTATAACCAGTTTTGTGCTGATGTGTCAACAGTTCCTTGTTGAGTCACCAAGAATATAATTCCGGCTTTTGAATTCCAAATAATGTTTAGTAAATGTGTTTGTCCAAGAATTTCGATGAAAAAGCGTATTTTCCAGGGTGAATAAATGATATTAAATTAAAAAAAACTCAATTCAAATGGCAACAACAGGAATATCTTTCAGTTTCAAGGTATTATTTACAACTGACTATAAAATCACTATGAGCTAAGTTTTAACCCAACAAAAATCGCAATTTCAGACCTGCGTGATGGGTCACGTGGTCGCCCAGTCCGAACAGCGCAGTACAAAACATATGTCAATTATCACGTAGGCTAGTATAGTCCTAGCTAAGAATTAATCATTCCCACATTGGAAATGAATTTAAAAAAAAAAAAATGTTTACAACAGAGCTAACACATGGGTTGAACATGACATTGGTAATGACCAATCATTTTCACTCAGTGTTTACGAATTCAGAACCAAGGTCAGAAACTAGGTCAGCTAAAAATATAATGTAGCAACACTGTTATTTACTAGAACTAAACTTAATTTTCCGAAAAAAAAGTCAAACCATGTGAATAAAGTTGTTACAATAACATGTAATAAAAATAAAAATAAAATAAAAGAGAATTTAAAACTAACACACAAGCAATTAAATTACATATAGTAACACTTTATGATACTAGGTACACGGGTGCCATTAGACCTGAAAGTCAGTAGACTTCTTGATACTAGGTACACGGGTGCCATTAGACCTGAAAGTCAGTAGACTTCTTGATACTAGATACACATGTGCCGTTAGACCTGAAAGTCAGTAGACTTCTTGATACTAGGTACATGGATGCCATTAGACCTGAAAGTCAGTAGACTTCTTGATACTAGATACACAGGTGCCGTTAGACCTGACAGTCAGTAGACTTCTTGATACTAGATACATGGATGCCATTAGAAGTGTAGCGTTTATCGACAACGCATACAAGGCTTGGGAAAAATTCATTTAAACATTATTAGTATTGTCAAAGCATTCAAATATATATTTACAGATACCATCATAATAACAATGATGCTAACTTGATGTACTTGGAGCATACATATGCCTCGAGTATCTCGATTTAGAAGTAACCCGTGAGAACCACGATGACATGGTATTAATCCAATAAAACAACATTATGCGCTATGATACTGATCTGCACAATTTTTACGTCCACTTCAAACGATGGACATGATCAATGATTGCACGCAGAAAGTTTATAAGCATATAGAATTTGACGGAACAATTGCTCGAATTTATAGTCTTCTTTTATAGTTAAGTTGACGTAGAGGTATACGATGAAACCGATCAGAGATTTCAACTTCATCAGTAAACAGCTTGATCATTAAATCAAACATGAAATCGTTGAGTTTTATAAGCATCACATTAAAAAAGTTTACGTGCTTAAGCACACGTATCGTTACTACAGGAGGATACTCGCTGTGATGACCTTAGCACCTATCGCGTTAACTACAGCTGGTATCGTGTCCATGGGAGCCACTGCAAATCCCATCATGCTTATTTTATTAGGTGCTGAAGTAGTACAATCCTCATTTAAAAAGGTCGAACCGAAATTACATAGCAAAAACAAACTGCAAGGTACGCGTACGTGACCGACACGAAAATATTAAATAAAATCTGGTCGTATTTATGTGGTACTGATTTTCTGATGCAGGACTTGATTCATAAATTAAAACCCACCGATGATATGATCACTAAGATATTAGCGAATGTACGAAAATAAATTTTCAGACTAAAATTTGTACTGAAAAATAAACCGAACGTTTTTGATTTTTGATAGGGATGTTTTCTGGATCCCAGCGCAGATGAGTTTCGTCGTTATTCTGTAAATGCCCAGGTCAATAAACGCTCTTTTTTTATAGAGGAATACTTGGTTTGCTCATTTGTCTCAATATTGATCACGATTACTGGATGTGATCTTTTAGCATGTTTTTCTGATCGACTCGTTTCAGGATTTCGCTCTGCGTGACGAGAACTAAATTTACCAAACGGTTATCGAGTGGGTCTCCATTAATATAATCAATCACATATCCCGCGAGGATAATTGCTCGGTGGTCTTCGAATATAAAGCGATGTCGATGAACCAAAGCTTTTTTATTTGTGCTTCTGATACCGTAATGCGGGAGTAGCCTGTATTAGTCACATAACACGATAATAACACGTTACGCTCCTTATGCCTGAAGTTTCCGTTCTCAATGCATTCGTGATGATTAAATATTAGGTGAGTTCTCCAACCAGCCATACCACCATACCATCCGACTTCTCCTGTCTAATAGAATGTATCAAAATACAAATCCGTGGCACTTATCGGTCGATAACCTCACCCTGAAATACAGCGGCGAACAGTTTAAACTGTAATATCGTCACAACGTGCTCATAGGGGTGTTTCTTTTCGTGAAATTTGACTATATCATACGTATACATAGGCATGTTATCTTCATGTAAAAACAGAAAACTCAGTGGATGGTTTTGACGAAAATAGTATCAACAAATCAGCTTCGTCTGGCGATCCCAAGTCGTTGGTATTATCATTATATCTTGGATCCTTAGAATGACCATACGGTGAAACCCTTGATCGTACCAGGGATAAAACCCTAACTGGGTCATCATACATTTGCAAAAAACAGCGTCGATAAGTAAACTGTGACAACAGCTGGAGAAACTAATAATCTTGATAATATTTGGTGGCTGATAATATTCTGCTAGCATGCTCACACCACGACGAAACGGGTATTTGAATTCAAACAGCACAATTTTCTTATCGGTGATTGTCTATCCGTCTTGAGAGCAACGGAATCCTGGTATATCCTTGATGCAGAAGTCGTTACCAACAATGTTTCCACCGAGAAAATGCTCCATGATCACCAGCTCGAAATGACAGCCCCAACAGCCCGGTAACGCCGATGAAGACTTTCGTGGGATTACTTTCTTACTAACAGCATCACCCATATCGGAAAAAGATCAACAACCCATCACGGAATCTAATTATGAGCCTTCAATGATGATTTTCATGAGTTGAAACCATTCATCAGTTTTCTGCTTGGTTTTATCACATCTAATAAATTCTTCCAATTTTTGTTCCAATGTTTGTTCCGTTGTTATTATACCCATTTCAGTTGTCTAATTAGTAAACCATCATGTTTTATGTAAGGCAATCTTAGGCAGGTAGTATAGGTACTTGCTGGTAATGACTATACAAAGTGATCTCCCCCAGGTCTTTACCTAACGATGCTAAATTGAGCACAATCTGATAAAATCTCAAGGGAAATCACAGAAGTGGGGTCATACGCTCCTTTACCTATACTACTTATGAATGAAAGTGCTTGAATGTTCGTATGTATCTTTGTGTGTATGTGTGGGCAGTGCCGGATTACCAAATAGGCAGAGTAGGCTTTAATGGCTTGATTTGATCTTGACGTATTAGGAGATAATTTGAGGGGGGGGGGGGCGAGATTTCGACTGCCTTCTCCACTAGGTTGAATCCGGCACTGGGTGTGGGTAAGAATACGCCCATGTGTACGTGTATTTAAGTATACTACGTTATATAAATGTACTGTTTATGTTGTTTTACATAAAATGATAGTAATGCACAACCTATTTTGTCTTATACATGTTTGTACCTTAAAAATGTGTAATAAGCACTCTCAACACACACTGCTACCTATAATATACAGGCATTATGTTGCTCTCATATACCGCCTGCGTGTGGCGTGAGATTTCAAGACCCAAGCAAAGGTTTGGTTCTGTACTGTCAGTTTCTTCAGGATCGTTACTTGTGGCCATAGCGGTTGCATTTTTGATATTGTGACTTTATCAGTTTTCCATAAATCTTGCAAGAAGATAGCGTAGATTTAGTGACACAAAGTGAGACCTGTTGACGGTGGGCGGTACGTGTTGAATCAACCGCTAATTATGTCCAGACTTATAAAAAAAGGTGTGTTAATAATAAGTGAAGAAATATCAACAAGCCTACTTTGCACAAAACGTATATGTAACTTAGACTGTATCCATTCCGTAATGTCCAGTCCAAGTAATGACCCGTACAAATGGAAGATCTCTCCTTGTAGCATACGCGTTGTTAAAGCATAAATTCCACAACGTGACTTATGTTAATCATTACCTAGTGTAATTTTCGTTCATAATATTTCTTCGTATGAGCGTACAGAAAAGCAAAACCAACGAAGATCGACAGCTAGAGCGAACGTTGGACAGAAGAAGGCAGATTTTCTTGTCGCATGAATAGATGGAAGATATGGAGATATAAAGGAATGCGAAGTCTTCAATGGGTATATATCAACAAAGTCGCTGAAGTACTTTACTTCAGTCTATAAAGGACTGCTCTATATTTCCCCTGTAAGTGCTTTTTTCGTTTTTTGGTTATATACATACACGACACCTAATGAGTAGGATATAAAACAAATTTAAAAAATGAAAACATATTGACAGTGTTTTATTGATTTTATCTCTTTTGTCAACTGTATAAGTATGACACTCGTACATTTAAATAAATAAATAAATAAATATGTTACATTTCTAGTGACCATAATGTATGTACGCTAGAAACATCGTGACTAGACGAGACATTTCCAATGCAAGAATATATATATATATATATATATATATATATATATATATATATATATATATATATATATATATATATATATATATATATATATATATATATATATATATATATATAGTATATTTTGTATCATCTACATTCATGGATTTCTCGAGTGATTTCAACATTGATTCGGTTTGATATTGATATTATTATATAAATATCACGTTATTTGTCGGGGTTTCTTTCCCTGAAATCTACCTTCTATGAATTCTGTCATCATTATTTATATTATAATTTCTACTGACGCCAGCTTTCCATCGTGCATTTCCAGGAATGAAATAAATGATAAGAAAAAATTTAGTGACGCTGTTTTTAACAACAAGTCTGTCAAAATTAATCCACAAATATTAATTTTCAAAACATGCACCAAGTAACCCCAATATATGTTTACAAATGTCACCAACTTATTCACGATCTGCAAGATAGGAAGTAGTCTTTATACAATATAATGTATTGAAATATTAGTATTGAATGAATTAGAACAGTCAGATGGTGAATCCAGACCTGCATAAACATATATATATATATACTATATATATATATATATATATATATATATATATATATATATATATATATATATATATATATATATATATATATATATATATATTATATATATATATATATATATATATAGCACCATCAACAATCTGAGTTCTTCTATCATATTGAACAGTCACATCACAGCTAATAAATTAATTTCGCTTGGTCTCAGTAATGGTTGAATATAAATCCAGCAAGCCCTGTCACTCATGTACACAATCTTTAAATTCGGTCCTCTTGATTTCGGACACTTCGTATGTTTTCACTTACCATACATACAAAGTCATTATTTCATGCAAGCATGCATGATGTTCCAATCAATGTCTTATGGTGTTCCAATGTTCTTACGTGAAATACCTATATAAAGTCAAATATCAACGACCTTAACACTTGGATTTTCTAAATGCAACAAATATACCATGACCACGATCATAGCCTCTCAGAGGACCTCATTGATCAAGGATACCACAAGTCTCTGTTTGGACTATCTTGTATGAATACTTATATCATGACACAGGAATCCGCGATCGTTCTGTATATCCATGTCAACGATTAGCTATCGCTGTGTCACGTGCTACAATACTGCAGGAATTTGTTGTCATTTCATATAACTATAGCGACAATGAGTTATCGCCAAGTCACGAGCTAGTACCTAGTCCTTTTATGGGTAAATTTATCTTGTCACTTCACACACTGCACGTGAATAACGCTGGTATTTTCTCGCTTAATGCTAACGCACCCAAAGAACAATTCTGCCAAGGACTTTTTATAAGACTTTTTTACTCCACTTGCATCTGGAATCAAAGTATTACGGTTGTGTACATCACAAATATGGCAATTTCTCCATATTTTCTCAGACTGACAAGTGTTCTGTGTAGGTAATTCAGTTTCTTGTTGCACATTTGTTGGTGAAACGCTCCTGACACTGAAGAAGAATTCCTCAGGAGCACGTGCGTTGAGGTCGAATTTGTGAACATCAAGGTTATCATCGATGTGATGCAGATAATAACCTGTAATAAACAAGGTAAACAAATTGGTCAGGCTGGTAAATCAATCAGAATCTAAATTTCAAATTGATCAGGCTAGTAAATCAATCAGAATCTAAATTTCAAATTATATTAATTTCAAATTGGTCAGGCTAGTAAATCAATCAAAATCTAAATTTCAAATTATATTTTTCAAGAAACAAAGCAAAACGTAAACATGCTTAATTATGATATGATATAATATAATTCCATTGGACCCATAGGGTTAAAATGCAATTAGATCCAAGTTTAGTATTGCATAGATAAAAAAAAAAAAACACTTTTTAACATAATCGGGAAAAAACTTTTTCCGAAATATGCGGATTTCTTGTTCAAATAATATCTTATAGTTATCTTACATTTATTTATTTCAAAGCGTAGAATGAATGGTATTAAGTTTAATAACAGTAGTAATAATAATAATAATGTACACACCATTGTGAGCATGGGGCTGAATGATAACACAACCTGGGTTCGGTTCGTACAAAATGAACAACCTCTCATCTGGATTTTCAAGGGATACATCTTTTTCTTGAAACATCTGGAAATAGAATAGAAAAAAAACAAACATGTCATTAACCATGATACTACAATGAAATACGTATAGATGTAATATC